>JAMQGT020015490.1:0-12639 GCA_024447675.2 Pterophyllum scalare | reverse complement strand
TTCTCGGCGGTTATCTTGATAGACATTTAGCAGCAGCCCCCACGCTGGTGCATTATGAAGGCCGTCACAGTCACGGCCACTTTAAGTCGCTAAGATCGTCCACGTGCCTAAAGGCGATAGAATAATACAGTGAAGGGTCCCCGCGCAGCGACAACAAGCGTATATCTCAGAGTGGGGCTAGCTAAACCGGCTAAGCACCACTTACCAGCCGAGGACCATAGCGGCGGTTACAACGAAGCACAGCGACACCACACTGATGTAAAAGAGCGGAGAGTACTCATAGAGTGTGGCCAGGAACACCGCTGCCATTTCATACTATCCCCTTTATTTCGAAGGAAAAAACACTTTCCCTGACAGCTATAACAGGAAGTTCTCATCTACGGGGGCCGCTAAGGTACAGAAGTATCCATCAACTTGGACTGCCGCGGCGTTGTGGGTGGGCCTGAAGGACTTGGCCCACCCACTACAACAACAAGCCCATCCTTACTCCCGATGAGAAGTATTTATTTTAAATTACCAAAATAAATATTTAAATACATATGAGACTGAGTGTTGCTTTCTAAAAAGCAAAGTCCAGCATTTTCAATCACAGGCGAACTCTGGCCAGTCGCAACAACCCAGTACACACTGACCGAGGAGCGAGGTCAGGGTTCAGAGGCTGTGCCAGAGAAGATGAAGGAATTTTTTTTGCCTTCACTTTTTGGCGTTGCGTACTGCTGTGCGGGGGGCTTAAGCAAGTTAATACACAACACTGTAAAAAGAGATCATGTTTCATCTGCTGCAGCATGGTATTACTTCCAGTCGTCGGCATGGACAATATAGTAATGAGAAAATAACGTTATCCTGTGCTGTGATCCTCAGCACGTCCTTTTCCCTTCATGTCCCTGTGATGCGTTCATGGTGAAGGTGTCAAATTTGTGTTACTTCAACATCTACTTAGCGCCACAGAAGAGAAGCTAGCGAAAAACGAGTTAACTAAAGTGGCAGGTCATTTCAAATCCATCTTTCAAACAGCTCACAGATATCAGCAAACAAACGTTTTTCTCTACAGTTTCGTTACAGTCTTGGTAGCTGAATGTAGAACTGCTGTATTTCCCAGGGAAGAAAAAAGTTAGTGTGACACTCAGAGATGGACAGACGGGACAGGAGAGGAAGATCAGTGATTTTTGTTTTCAAAGTTAACTGCTCAGTTAGTAAAATTTGATAAACCAGTAATTTTGCTTACATGTAAAATCCTAATAAATTTTAAACTTTTTTCTAAATTGGATATTGGATCCATACATGATATGTTGCCGAATTATGTTTTTGTGAAATATCTTGCAAAACAAGTTGGCATATAACAATTTTATGTTATTCAAAAGTTGCATGAAAAAATGGACAGTTTAGCCCAGGCTTAAGTGGTTAGTGTGAAGGACTGTGGTAATGCACTGTGTGGGACTGTCGCAGAGCAGTTTGGTCAGTGTTGGGTAGCAGACAGGCATGTATGACGCTGATAGAGCTTACTCACTAAATTCGACCTTTTACACTTGCTTTATACTGTCTAGAGGTTGGAAATCAGCCGTGACAGTGCATGAAACATCTGCTTATATCTGGCACTTTGTGCCTGACTCCACAAAGAGCAACATATATCTGAGTAGCAGCACAGGTCAGCTGATCACAACCTGTTCACACAAAGTAAAATCTACTGAAGTTCACAATACAAATTATTAAATGACTTATTTGTGAGTCTTTCTCTCACATTGCAATGTTATAGCCCATCTTGGTTCCCCCACCCACCAAATCCCACTTTGACCTTTATATATATATATATATATATATATATATATATATATATATATATATATATATATATATACAACTGTAGAGGCCTCCATTGGTTAATAAATTTGATTTCTATTTATGGATATTTTTGTGTTTTTGCACATTCAACTTTCTACAGAACAAAGTATTCAGTGAGAATATTTCATTCATTCAGATCTAGGATGTGTTATTTTATATATATATATATATATATATATATATATATATATATGTGTGTGTGTGTGTGTGTGTGTGTGTGTGTGTGTGTACACTAACACAACTGATGACCACCTCCATACATTCTGGCTCTGTCCACTAATACAAAACTTGTGAAAAGAAATAATCACCAAACTTTCTCAAACCTCGATCTCCATGGCAGCCACTGTGTTTTGGAGGTAAATGCGCTCTCGTGTAGCGTAAATAAATCTCCGGTCATAAGCAGTGTTTTTGAGCTGTGCTGTGTTGTTGAAACTGAGAAGAATAACATGAAACACAATTAGTTAATCTCTCTTTGCTTTTAATTAAGATATTTTGTAACAAGCAGACTGACATTAAACGTAGCGGTGAACGTTTTAACCTGTTGACTGGCCGAACCTAAATCACCTGAAAAAACTACGCCCTCTGATTATTATTGGATCTGTCCTGTCCGGTATGTAGTGCATTTTATATAGACGGCTAGACCTTCCCATTTTGATTGACACCTCATTTGGCCAATCATATTAAGAAATGGGATTTCCAGAGCCAATAATAACCATGGGGCGTCACGTAGTTTTTCGGTTGATTTAGGTCCAACCAGTTACATGATTGGCCGAATGAGGTGTCAGTCAAAATAGGAGGGTCTAGCCTATCATATACAATGCACTACATCCAGCCCGTTCACGGGCTGTCCGTACACGAAAGCCTCGATCTCTGAGGGGAGAGAAGCTAGAGGCTTAAGGCTCCAGCGTAGCACGAACAGTTCAGAAACAATTTGAAATGAGGAAGAAAGCAATTTATTAACATGTTGGGTCGTGTTCTAAAATGCTCCGTGCTAGCGGATCTACTCTGACCCAAAGTACAGCTGTGACCGGTTCTGCCGCACCAACTCTTGCCGCAGAATTTAGTGGTACGCAGTACCGGACCGTACCGGCTTAGTTTCACCCCTGGATAAAAGTTTAGGGCAAGGCCTCCAAATTAAAGCAATAATAATTTTGTAGAAGACAATCAGACATCTGCTGAAGGGGTTTCTCTCATGAAACGTGGCTGTAATGTTATCATAATATTTTCATTCTTTTTTTCACCCTCTGAACCCAGTGGCCATGTCATTTATAATAATGTATTATTTTTTAATTGGTACCGAGGTTCATTCACTGCCTTAAACCTTAGATCATTCTCTGTATCTGACCCATGTTCTGAGGGAGCAGTGGGCCGCTCCTGACATGTACTCAAGTGATCAAGCACAAATATCCCCCCCCTTAAAATTAATTCTCAAAGATAAATTATATGCTAAAATTTTATTTAAGGTACAATAATATGATCTTTCATTCTCAATATGGTCAATACCGCATCACTATAGTCACTACCGAAGTAGTGTAGTCACTACTGAAACATGGCTTAGTTTGTCACAAATAAAAAATATCTCACTATCATCCATCTTAACAAATCAGCATTAAAAACTTGTGAAAAATGTATCCAAATCTATTTTGCTGTGAACACCTTATGAATTTATTTTAGAAAAATAGTCAGCAGACTGGTCCATATTGGTCTTCACATTTCACAACAAAAATAACTATTTTTTCTGTATCCATCCTGGCGCCTACTGAGAGTCATTGCAAACAGTCAATCAAAAAAAGTTTGTATTTTAATTTGACAATAAATAATTTGATATTCACATCCTGAGAGTAAACGCTCATCGAAACTGTAAACGGTCTAAACTGCAACCTCAGATGCTCGTTTGACCTAATTTAAACTGAAGGAGTCAAGCAGACAAAGAAAGCCCAAACAGACTGACTTTCAAATTAAGGGCCTGTAGCTGTGTGCGTGACTTCACACGGCGCTCACGATGTGTGCACGTTTCCCGTGTTTTCTGTGGACACGTGCTTTGCGTTACCAGTTTTCGTCGTATATGTATGCTTGGTAAAGTCTGTTTGTTCTTGCGTTTGTGTGTAGCTTATTTTGAACGTTTGAACAGGAAGTTTAAGTTTGCGCATTTTACCCGACAGCAGCGATCCTGAGCTTGATCATAGTTATTCCGGCCGTTGTCATGAGAGAGGGGGATGTAAAGCAGGGGTCCATGTTTCCTTTATTCACTTTTACATTTGTAGCTATCATGGTAAGAAATACTGTGAGTGGGAGAGAACGGTCCTTCACACAGATGTTACCAGCTGCAGAAAGATAAACTGGTAATCTGGTGAGGGCACTGTCCTGTTTTAGGTGACTATTTTCCTGCGCTTATTATTAGAATGAGCAATATAACGGACCGAGCGACCATCCGGCAGCAGAGCTCGGAGAATAACTCCGTGAGCAGCAGTGAGTGGGACATGGCAAATGATGTGTTTGTGTCCGGTTTCGACGACAACCCACTGGCAGACAGCATCGGTGATGGGGACAGGGAACCGGTACAGCCGGGCTTACTGGACACGCATCTGCCACTGTTATCATCCCAGGACGGTGTGATACTGGGCCTGGCTGGGGAGGAGTATTCTGCCTCATCCTATCTGGACATCGAGCCCAACTACACCGAAAGCGATGGCAACGTTACAGCCAAGAAGCGCGTCCGGTCCAACAGCTCCCGGCACCGCGGTGACATTGTCACGGAGCTGGGACCAGAGGAGGTCCGCTGGTTTTACAAAGAGGACAAGCGGACGTGGAAGCCGTTCGTTGGACATGACTCTTTGAAAATCGAGATTATCTACCGGCGGTTCTGTGAACAGAATCCGGATAAGGTCAAACGCCCCGTCGATCCCGTCGAAGCCGTCGAGAAAGAGACGGCCAGATCCCCTGAACTGCAGCCGGAAAGCTCGGCCGTGGACTTTGGAAGTGTCAGGGCGGAACCGGCGGTGCAGCGGGGCGGGGTGCAACGGCTCTCCGTGTCAGAGGAAATCAAAGATCCAGACCACATCGGGGGCATCAGCGTGGAGGCAGTCTGTGTCCGAGGGGGGCTTTATGAAGTGGATATCAAGGAGAAGGAATGCTACCCCGTTTACTGGAACCGTGAGCATCTCAGTAATGACAGAGCTGTTGCCAGGACTGTTAGCGTGGGTACTGGTGTCAGTATGTTTTGCCACTCATAAGAAAAAGAAGTGTAGTTATTGCTTCTTGTACTAACACTGCCACCTGCACTAACGGGCTCCTGGAAAAATGCTGCACCGCGGTTACAACTACTGTCTCCGCCATGGCAGCTGCTTACACTTCTCTGATCATTGATACACTGCTTTATTCTGTACACACCGAGTATATTCAGGCTTTATCTGCCTCACATCCATCCATGTGTTGCAACGTTGTCTTAAACAATTAAGACAAAAATTCAAATGCTTGTTAGTTTATTAAATAGTTAACATGTTCATTAATCCATTAATGAACTAATTCAGATCAGTTCTAAAATGAACCTACAAGTATAATCGCCACTTGTGTACCAGTTCTCTTACTATTTCTCTCTCTCTCTCTCTCACACACACACACACACACACACACACACACAGCAGACCAATAAAGTTTATGTGGCACTGAGCCAGGAGTGTAATGCCTGCTTGCCTTGCAGGAGTGTGCACTGGCTACCAGTAAATGTGATGATTAAGCCAGTATGTGTGTTTCTGCAGCTATTCCCCACAACAGCAACTGTAATGATGTAAAAAAACAAACAAAATTGCCTTGTCAGTTTCTTTCAGAACTAATCCTTTTGTGTTCATTCTGGTATTAGTACAGCTCTGATCATGACAGTGGAGGACAGACGTTGAATTCTGTCAGGGTTTTTCTCTGCTGCATACAAAATTTGTTTCTCTTTGCTGTTACTCGGATGCTATGTTCTGTCTTAGATTAGAAAAGCGAGGTATTGAATAAACATCACGCTGTGTCCCACAGAACAAGACCGGATTCCCGTGATGAGGGGACAGTGGTTCATTGATGGAACTTGGCTTCCCCTGGAGGAGGATGAAAGTGATCTCATTGAGCAGGAACACCTTTCACGTTTCCGGGGGCAACAGATGAGGGACACCTATGAGATGGAGACAGTGACCACCACAGTGGACAGCAAGGATGGTAGGGAATGCAAGACAGACAGCAGAGACCTATGTCAGACAAAGAAGATGAGTGTTAAATGTCTGCGAAGGCTGCATGTGCTGTGAAAAGGAGACAACATACACACACATCTGTAGATATGTGTGTGTATGTTGGCCATAACTATGCCATTTACAGCAAGACCACAAAACAGTCACTTAATGTGTACTGATCCTAAATTCTGTAAAAAGACAAAATATGCTTCATATACCCCTGATCTGGGAAATTCTTTTGTTACGGCAGTTACGACAATAAAAATAAGAGCAATTATTATGACAAGCAAAGTAAAATATTTCAACATCAACAAAGGAAAGACAGATTTTAAAATAATGTGACCTATCACACTGACTCAAGTTCAGCACACTGTCATGGGAGTTAGTGAATTAATTATTGTGCATGAAGTATGTCAGTTGCTCTTAATCACAGTGTGACTGTCTCTCAGCTATCCACAGTCTGAAGCTGAGCAGGAGTCATGTGGACTGGCACAGCGTGGATGAGGTGTACCTGTACAGCGACGCCACCACCTCCAAGATTGCACGCACTGTCACTCAGAAACTGGGCTTCTCTAAAGGTATTTGGATGACGCATGGGCTGATGTGGCTTCTGTCCATTCCCTGATTTTCAGCTGGTGAATACTGCTGACATGCTGCACAGCATCAGGGAAACACAACGTCAGTAGTCACCAAGAGACTCCAACTGTTGTAAAGACAAAGAGAATAATGTAGTGGCTAAGTAAAATATCTCATATAATTATAAGTGAAGTGTTGTGAGAGGGAGCTAGCCTTCTGTACCTCCTCCAGCATGTGATGAAAACAGATAGGTCATTAGTCACTCAGTACACTATAAGAAGCACAAACCTGGTCATCTGGTGAGAGGGGAGTGGAGCAGAGCAGCGAGACGTGCTGCAGAAGTTCTCCCTAATGCAGCTTTAAAGGTTTCTGGATCGACTCTTGACTCTAACATGAATCAATATAAACTGAGCAATATGTTAAACTGGTTTTACTTAGTTTTACCTACCTATACTGTCTGCATAGTTCCACATCAGTGTGCGCTTGAAGTTAAATTAAGTTCCATTTTATTTATATAGCTCAAAATCACAACAACATTGAAGGTAAAGACGCTACAATAATATAGAAAAAACTCAATCAAACAACCCCCTATGAGCAAGCACTTGGCGACAGTGGGAAGGATAAACTCCCCTTTAACAGGAAGACACCTGGGGGCCAGTCATCTGCTGTGAGCAGTTGGTGCTGAGGCGAGAGAGACATGACAATAACCCACACAGACACGAGGAGAACATGCAGACTCCACACAGCGGGAGGCCCGGGCCAAGGTGGAATCGAACCCAAACCTCCTAGATGTTATTCCAGCTGTGAGGCAGCAGTGCTAACCACCACGCCACCGTGCCATCGATGCGCGGGGCTACGTCGCCATGATATTCTGTCTCTCGCCATTAAAATGAACGCACCATAAAAATCAGAGTGTTCATTTCTTTGGAAGTGAGCAAATTTGAACATGAACATATAACACGGTCTGCTTTGTGAGAGCAACCTTTGGATATTTTCTGCAGTCATTTGTTGACAGTTTCAGAAACGTAGGTGCACTGCTTTACGACCTTACTCTCATGTTCTCAGCCTCCAGCAGTGGGACACATCTCCATCGAGGGTACGTGGAGGAAGCTGCACCTGAGGATACCCCACCTGAAACCACACACATTGTGTTTGTGGTGCATGGCATTGGCCAGAAGATGGACCAGGGTCGCATTATCAGGAACACCAGCATGTGAGAGATCAGGGTATTTCTATTGGAAGAGCAGATTAATAATTGAAATTAGAATAATTCTGGAGGTAATTTATTTTGTCCTGTCTGTCGGATAGGATGAGAGATGCTGCCAGAAAGATGGAGGAGAAACACTTCTCGGATCGCACCACAGAGCACGTGGAGTTCCTTCCTGTGGAGTGGAGGTCCAAACTCTGTTTGGATGGAGGTGTGTTATACAACACTTTTGTTTTGGATGGCTCATAATCTTAGTATACTGGTTTTATTCTCCTATGAAGTGTGCGAAAATCCTGCTTACACCATTTTACATTAAACTGACCCAGCTTTCTAAAATACGATCAAACTGGCATTAATTCAGTGTTCAGTAAATCACATTGAGCATAATTCTTTTCTATGACCCACTTGAACGTTAATGTCATGTATATCCTATTTTCAGTAGCAAAACTGTACCAATTTAACATCTATGATATAGAATAACAG
Organism: Pterophyllum scalare; assembly: GCA_024447675.2. Classification (NCBI taxonomy): domain Eukaryota; kingdom Metazoa; phylum Chordata; class Actinopteri; order Cichliformes; family Cichlidae; genus Pterophyllum; species Pterophyllum scalare. The sequence continues at coordinate 4,326 of JAMQGT020015490.1, read as the reverse complement.
AAAAAAGCATGATGTTCTATCTGTTTTCTGATAATTTACAGATAAAAATGCGTTTTAGGTTCAAGGATCATACCACAATGTGGGCAGCTGGTCAAAAAAAGCATGTAAAGGCTTTTTCCTGTTATTTGATACCAGACTCATCTTCTAAATGGTAAATGGACTGCTTCTTATATAGCACTTTTTTACTCTGCTTGAGCAATCAGAGTGCTTTATACAGCATTACTGCCATGTAACCCAAAAGTGATATTTTGAGTTGAGCTGGAACTTAAAGTGGCAGTGGTTGGCACAGGGAGGAAAGGTGGAGTTGCCATATATGTCAAATCCTGCTTTATTAGTTCTGCTACTCTGTCAGTTACCAATGAAAAGCATTTTCAAAGTGAGTGGTGTTGTGGTTGGGTGTTACAGACCTCCTGCTTCTAGGGATGCTCTTAAATTTATTTCAGATATCTAAATTTAATGCATCTGAATTCATCCTTACGGGTGATGCAAAAATCCCCAAAGGATTTTAATAGTTTAATGAGCAGACTTTATTTCATGATGTGTACTATAGTGATCTTAACGGAGTTACTTTGTTCCCAGATGTTGAATTGGCCTTGGATTGTTAACATTCTTATTTGTGATAAAAGTGCTTCTGTTAAAAAGGAATAACCCTTGGGTTTCAAATACACTTTCAGAGTTGATTCATTTGGGCCAAAGCAAGATTTTTCAAATTCTTCATCTGACCGCAATATATTTAGAACCCCAGGAAACAAATGCACCGTAATGGTTAGAAAATCTTTCAAAGATAGTTTAAACATTTAAACCCCAACCGGTCGCAGCAGATGACTGCCCCTCCCTGAGCCTGGTTCTGCTGGAGGTTTCTTCCTGTTAAAAGGGAGTTTTTCCTTCCCACCGTCGCCAAGTGCTTGCTCATAGGGGGTCGTTTTGACTGTTGGGTTTTCTCTGTGTTATTGTAGGGTCTTTACCCACAATACAAAGCGCCTTGAGGCGACTGTTTGTTGTGATTTGGCGCTATATAAATAAAATTGAATTGAATTGAACTAAACCAATTAAATCCTCGTCTCGTACACATGTTGCTTCACATTTCCCTGAACATATCATGATTGGCTTAAATGAAATTAAGCACAAAACTAACATGGTCAGTTACTTTAACCAGCACGTTGTATGTGCTGGATCTATATTTGATAGTTTAAAGGTTCAATTTTTTGACACCAAAATCAGAAACACAGATTTGTTTGAATTTAAGCCCATTTCAGTTGCTCACATTTGTAAAGCTCTAAAGGATATTGATGACAAAAAGTCTGGAGGTCCAGATAATCCTGACCTTTATCTTTTAAGGAGCTAAGCAGATATTACTGCAGAGCCAGTCACCTTTTTAACCTGAGTTAAGATCTGGCTCCATACCTACAGTGGTATGCAAAAGTTTGGGCACCCCTGATAATCTCCCTGATTTTCCGTTATAAATCATTGGTTGTTTGGATCAGCAGTTTCAGTTAAATCTATCATATAGCAGACGAACACAGTGATATTTGAGAAGTGAAATGAAGTTTATAGGATTTACAGAAAGTGTGCAATAATTATTTAAGCAAAATTAGGGAGGTGCATAAGTTTGGGCACCCCAACATAAAAATGACATCAATATTTAGTAGCTCCTCCTTTTTGCAGAAACAACAGCCTCTAAACGCTTCCTATAGCTTCCAATGAGAGTCTGGATTCTGGTTGAAGGTGTTTTGGACCATTCTTCTTTACAAAAAAAATTTCCATTCAGTTATGTTTCTCTTTCTGTTTTATTTGATAGGTTAATTCCCTTTTTAATTTCCATTCAGTCCTAGGTTCATCTGTGTCCTGTTCTTTGTGTCTCCTGTTAAGTCTGACCCTTCTTCATACTGTTTATCTACTGTCTCTGTGTCGAGTTCTTATGGCTTCATGTCCTCATCCTCAGAAAATGAGGAGCTGGTTTTGAAACTCCCCAAGAATTTCAAAAGCTATGTCCACCGGTTCCATTCGGGTCAGATTCTACTGTTACGGTCTGCGGAGGCAGAGCGGGTGGAGATAGCATTAGACATTGGGGTGGGGGGGTTTGGACAAAAAATCTAAAACTTGGAGTTAATGCCAAATTGGGTAAAAGCCTTCATCCAGTCATTCCAGTCTCTGCCATCATCACAACAGCCTCACATGCAAGCCACACAACAGCAGCAGCCACAACAGCAAACAAGCAAGTCTCACCTCTGCACCCGCACTGTTCCGCTGCTGTCACGGCACAGCCCATCGGTATCAGGAACAGGGATGTGAGCAACTAGTCGGCTAGACCACTAGTTGTCGCTATTGTCACTTGTCGGTTCCAGACACACTGATCGGTTGGCCTAATTGTTAAGATTTTACTTGATGCCCAGTGCCATAAATGGTTGTCCTAGATGTTACTCAGCCCTCTGCCACCACATGGAGCTGCAGCCCTGACATTGTTATAGAAAAATGCCATAACTCTGTTAATCTTATTAATCTGATATTTTTATTAGGTCTAATAAATAGTAAATGGAGTAGTTCTTATATAGCGCTTTTCTACTCTAGCTGAGTACCCATCCACACAAGCACTATTTCAAAGTGCTTTCTTTCTACAATTAACAGATTCATACTCAGACACCTGCATCGGAGAGCAACTTGGGGTTCAGCAACTTGCCCAAGGATACTTTGGCATGCAGCCTGGAGCAGCCAGGAATTGAACAATCAACCTTTTGATTAGTAGAGGACCTGCTCTACCTCCTGAGCCACAGCCACCCCCGATAATAGTGTTAGGTACTGTTGAAGTCTTACAATGTAAGCGCTTATATAGAGAAAGATCATCAAGTAATTACAGAGAAAACCCAACAATCAAAATGACCCCCTATGAGCAAGCACTTGGTGACAGTGGGAAAGAAAAAGTCATTTTTAAGTGGAAAAAACCTCCAGCAGAACAAGGCTCAGGGAGGGGCAGTCATCTGCTGTGACCGGTTAGGGGTGAGGGAGAGAGACAGGACAAAAGACATGCTGTGGAAGAGAGCCAGAGATTAATAATAGCTAATTATTAAATGCAGAGTGGGGTATAAACAGATTGAAAATAGGTGAATGAAAAATAAACACTCAGTGCATCATGGGAACCCCCCAGCAGCCTAGGCATATAGCAGCATAACTAAGGGAGGGATCAGGGTCACCTGATCCAGCCCTAACTGTAAGCTTGATCAAAAAGGAAAGTTTTAATCCTAATCTTAAAAACAGAGAGGGTGTCTGTCTCCTGGATCTTAATGCCTCTTTCTTGCTACTCTCACACTTGTTTCATAGCAACTGTTACAACTTCCTGCTTGACCCCTCATTGCGGCTTTTCTTTATATTTAGTATTATTAGGCCCGAGCCAACCGAAGGGTCGGCGAGGAGCCTATTGTAATCGCAAGGGGCGAATGAGCAAAAATGGGACGCAGTCGCATGTGGCCCCGGACCTCATAGGGACGTGCGTCATATTGAGACGTTTCCGAAAACGTATATATGCGGGTGACTGGAAAAGCGCATTATTGGAATCCTTAGCGTTTGTCATTATTAGGCCTCCCGAAAATTCATTTTTCAGGCCCCTATGGGAGAAGCCAAACCCAAGTTTGACCTAGAACCATGAAATTCGTGTCACACAATTCCTGGCAATTCCTGCAAGAGCGCCCCCTGCATAATCAAAATAAAATTTGCATGGAGCTTCAAAATTTTAGTTACTCGTAGAATTATGAAATTTGGTTTCCACATTCTGTATATGACCCTGATCAAAAAAGTCAACCAGACCCATGCCTCATTTTGCACGCCGCCCCGTGACCACTCCCCCAATTCCCCATTGGTTTTCAATGGAAAACCTAACATTTCTGTGTGACACACTTTTTTCAGGTGTTTTGAGCTGTACATTGATCACAAACATTCCCACTAAGTTTTTTATTTGAGTTTTGAATCATATTGTTTTTTATATCTTATTTAACATACAGAAGCAGTCAGAGGTTTGGACAGTGTGTCCGAACCTTGGGGTGTGTTCAGCTGCAGGGACAGGACGACTGGCTGCAATTGAAGGAAAGATGAATGCGTCCAAGTACAGAGAGATCCTGGAAGAAAACCTCTTCCAGAGGGCTCAGGACCTCAGACTGGGCCGAAGGTTCACCTTCCAACACCACAATGAGATGGCCCAAATATCTATTGATATTTGGGCCATCTCAAAAATGTATAAAACCATGTATAAAGCCAGAGGGCTTTATACATGGTTTTGTTGAGCATTTAGTCAAAAGAAAAACTTTCTGACTACGTGCTTACATCAGAGGATGCCCT
>JAMQGT020015489.1:0-76692 GCA_024447675.2 Pterophyllum scalare | reverse complement strand
CTTCGTTCAGTTACGTATTGCTTCATATGATTTCCAAGCAGAACCCCGTGTTTCACCACGATCCTGCAAGCACAGGAGCTTTTATGTGCGTTTTGGGCGTTTCTCGCTCAGAAACGCTCATTTTGGCCATTTCAAGGATAACTTCACAAACTTCAATCAAACTGCTTCCAAACATGTTTCTAAATGATTCTCCTTCAATCTCATATGATTTCCAAGCAGAACCCCGTGTTTCACCACGATCCTGCAAGCACAGGAGCTTTTATGTGCGTTTTGAGCGTTTCTCGCTCAGAAACGCTCATTTTGGCCATTTCAAGGATAACTTCACAAACTTCAATCAAACTGCTTCCAAACATGTTTCTAAATGATTCTCCTTCAATCTCATATGATTTCCAAGCAGAACCCCGTGTTTCACCACGATCCTGCAAGCACAGGAGCTTTTATGTGCGTTTTGAGCGTTTCTCGCTCAGAAACGCTCATTTTGGCCATTTCAAGGATAACTTCACAAACTTCAATCAAACTGCTTCCAAACATGTTTCTAAATGATTCTCCTTCAATCTCATATGATTTCCAAGCAGAACCCCGTGTTTCACCACGATCCTGCAAGCACAGGAGCTTTTATGTGCGTTTTGAGCGTTTCTCGCTCAGAAACGCTCATTTTGGCCATTTCAAGGATAACTTCACAAACTTCAATCAAACTGCTTCCAAACATGTTTCTAAATGATTCTCCTTCAATCTCATATGATTTCCAAGCAGAACCCCGTGTTTCACCACGATCCTGCAAGCACAGGAGCTTTTATGTGCGTTTTGGGCTTTTCTCGCTGAGAAACGCTCATTTTGGCCATTTCAAGGATAACTTCACAAACTTCAATCAAACTGCTTCCAAACATGTTTCTAAATGATTCTCCTTCAATCTCATATGATTTCCAAGCAGAACCCCGTGTTTCACCACGATCCTGCAAGCACAGGAGCTTTTATGTGCGTTTTGAGCGTTTCTCGCTCAGAAACGCTCATTTTGGCCATTTCAAGGATAACTTCACAAACTTCAATCAAACTGCTTCCAAACATGTTTCTAAATGATTCTCCTTCAATCTCATATGATTTCCAAGCAGAACCCCGTGTTTCACCACGATCCTGCAAGCACAGGAGCTTTTATGTGCGTTTTGGGCTTTTCTCGCTCAGAAACGCTCATTTTGGCCATTTCAAGGATAACTTCACAAACTTCAATCAAACTGCTTCCAAACATGTTTCTAAATGATTCTCCTTCAATCTCATATGATTTCCAAGCAGAACCCCGTGTTTCACCACGATCCTGCAAGCACAGGAGCTTTTATGTGCGTTTTGGGCGTTTCTCGCTGAGAAACGCTCATTTTGGCCATTTCAAGGATAACTTCACAAACTTCAATCAAACTGCTTCCAAACATGTTTCTAAATGATTCTCCTTCAATCTCATATGATTTCCAAGCAGAACCCCAGTGTTGTCGCCACGCTCCTGCAAGCACAGGAGCTTTTATGTGTGTTTTGAGCGTATCTCGCTCAAAACGCCCATTTTGGCCATGTCAAGGTTAGCCTCAACACTGCAATCGAACTGCAGCCAAGCATGTTACTGCACATGTCCTTGTACTCATAGTGTTTTCATGGGGAGCTGCAGTTTCTCTGTGGCAGGATATCATTCTGGGGTTCCTCAGCAGGGTTTTCTGTGCATTTCTTACTAAAAGAGACTCTGAAAGTACCACTAGATCCATGTTTATATATAATGTAGATTCACTATCAACCATGTATCTTACCACGTAATAAAGAAAAAAAAAATCACAAAATTAAATTTCAGTAGTATGGTGACATTTATTTTAAACTTTTAAAGCTTTTAATGTACAAATTTGTAATAATAAGAGACTTGCATTATACACTGCTCGAAAAAATAAAGGGAACACTTAAACAACACAATATAACTCAAAGTAAATCAAACTTGTGTGAAATCAAACTGTCCACTTAGGAAGCAACACTGATTGACAATCAGTTTCACATGCTGTTGTGCAAATGGAATAGACAACAGGTGGGAATTATTGGCAATTAGCAAGACACACTCAATAAAGGAGTGGTTCTGCAGGTGGGGACCACAGACCACTTCTCAGTACCTATGCTTTCTGGCTGATGTTTTGGTCACTTTTGAATGTTGGTGGTGCTTTCACACTCGTGGTAGCATGAGACGGACTCTACAACCCACACAAGTGGCTCAGGTAGTGCAGCTCATCCAGGATGGTACATCAATGCGAGCTGTGGCAAGAAGGTTTGCTGTGTCTGTCAGCGTAGTGTCCAGAGGCTGGAGTCACTACCAGGAGACAGGCCAGTACACCAGGAGACGTGGAGGAGGCCGTAGGAGGGCAACAACCCAGCAGCAGGACCGCTACCTCCGCCTTTGTGCAAGGAGGAACAGGAGGAGCACTGCCAGAGCCCTGCAAAGTGACCTCCAGCAGGCCACAAATGTGCATGTGTCTGCACAAACGGTTAGAAACTGACTCCATGAGGATGGTATGAGGGCCCGACGTCCACAGATGGGGGTTGTGCTCACAGCCCAACACCATGCAGGACACTTGGCATTTGCCAGAGAACACCAGGATTGGCAAATTCGCCACTGGCGCCCTGTGCTCTTCACAGATGTAGGTTCATCTCTAAGAGATGCGACAGACGTGACATAGTCTGAAGGATGTTGCGAGCGACTGCTGCCTGCAACATCCTTCAGCATGACTGGTTTGGCAGTGGGTCAGTAATGGTGTGGGGTGGCATTTCTTTGGAGGGCCGCATGTACCTACATGTGCTCGCCAGAGGTAGCATGACTGCCATTAGGTACTGAGATGAGATCCTCAGACCCCTTGTGAGACCATATGCTGGTGCGGTTGGCCCTGGGTTCCTCCTAATGCAGGACAATGCTAGACCTCATGTGGCTGGAGTGTGTCAGCAGTTCCTGCAAGATGAAGGCATTGAAGCTATGGAATGGCCCGCCCGTTCCCCAGACCTGAATCCGATTGAGCACATCTGGGACATCATGTCTGGCTCCATCCGCCAACATCACGTTGCACCACAGACTGTCCAGGAGATGGCGGATGCTTTAGTCCAGGTCTGGGAGGAGATCCCTCAGGAGACCATCTGCCTCCTCATCAGGAGCATGCCCAGGCATTGTAGGGAGGTCATACAGGCACGTGGAGGCCACACACAATACTGAGCCTCATTCTGACTTGTTTTAAGGACATTACATCAAAGTTGGATCAGCCTGTAGTGTGTTTTTCCACTTTAATTGTGTGTGTGACTCCAAATCCAGGCCTCCATTGGTTAATAAATTTGATTTCCATTGATGATTTTTGTGTGATTTTTGCTGTCAGCACATTCAGCTTTGTACAGAACAAGGTATTCAATGAGAATATTTCATTCATTCAGATCTAGGATGTGTTATTTGAGTGTTCCCTTTATTTTTTTGAGCAGTGTATAAAAAGATAAGCACTATTGTGTTGTAATTTCTCATTAGAGCCACTAGAGGACAGCACAATGCAGCTTTTACTGTCTGGAGAGCCTGGTACAAAGGCACAGTTTTGCTGCTCAGGCTGCAGGTGATAAACTAATTGATGTTCTTTTAAGATATATATTTAATTCAGGGTGTCTTTTAATGAGATAATCAGAGTTTGTAGTACTGCAATATCAAGAAAAACATTTTTTACATTAAAATAATTCCACCTCATCTTCTTTTGGTTTTTGCCTCTTAATGAAACCAGTAGTTAAGTGTGATTTTCATCCTTTTTATTAAACTGCAAACATATCTCAAATAAATTAATATATATTATGCTATGCTACATTATATTGCGACAGCATTCTAATCTGACAGTCCATTCAGAGCTCAATTTAACTGTCAAATATATTATATGGTTTGTATAGTCTAGGAGGAGATAGGGAGCATATAAACATACATACATTATGGTCAACACCAGTTCACAACAGCAGCTGCCTCAATTTGCTTTATATCGCATAGTAAAAGACATTACGATATTCAGTTGAGATGATCCATTGTGAGCAACCACTTGGTGACAGTGGGAAGGAAGAACTCCCTTTTAAACAGGAAGAAAACTCCAGAAGAACCAGGCTCTGGGAGTGGCAGCCATCTGCTGCAGCTGGTCAGGGGAGGTGAAAGGAAAAGAGCAGGCTTACCCTGAGCTTGGTTCTGCCAGAGATCTCTTCTGCCACATTTCTAATGCCGGCATGCCGGTGCTCGTGCCAGTGCTGGTTCTAATGAACCGGGGAACTGCTTAAGAACAAGCCTGTGTTTCCACTGTGCTTTGTGAGCTGATCCTTTACGTTTGAGTGTGGGCGGGCCCTCCTCTGGAAACAGAAGCTGAAGGGCTCAAACGTGCAGAACAGGCTCCCCTTTCTTGTGCTGCGAACATATTTTACAGTCCAAACAAAACTACTGCAGCATCTGTGTGCAGCACAGAGATAAACACAGTGATTGGAAGCACGATTACATGTACGCACTTTGCGTCCTTTTATCTGTGATATGAACTGATACAAAGCAGCAAGTTCAGCCTTAGGGCCAAACCTAATTCACAGCTGTGTAAATCATGTTATACACACCATGGAGTCATGCCCTTCTGCTGCTTGCATCACACATTCTTGGTTCCAGACCAGCTAGCTTGCTGTTCTGGAGTTGAACCCGTTTTTCGGCCGAGCACCGAGTGCGTTCCTTGTGGGAAAAAAAACGCTGAACAGTTTGAACACTGGCAGTGGCACCCAATCAGTAGAAAAAGGGCCTTCCTGTTTAAACAGAGTTCTTCCTCCCTGCTGACACAAAGTCCTTGCTCATAGCGGATGTAGGGTCTTTACAACGTAAAGCACCTTGAGAGAACAGTTGTAAACTGAAAAAGTCAGGAATTGGAACAAATTTTGCCAAATTTCTGTTAAAGACTTAGCTTAGCATTTAAAGAATTTAAAGGCTTTTTAGAGGAATAAATCTCATAACAGCAGCACGCACCAGTAAAACCACCACCAAACCCAAGATGTTATTTAAGCCACTTGTCCATTTATTAATCAAAATGACCAAAAGTAGCTGAAACAAGAGACACAATCGACAGAATCAACATTCAAAAATGTGACAAAAACAGGTTTCTGTAAAGTGCCAAACAAGGGGAAAAAAAAAAAGCCTTGATGATAGTTTATACATATATAAAACACACACAAACACCAGCACATAGAAAACTAGATTTTTAATACGCACAAAAAATTAGAACTCTCTCTCTCATATATATATATATATATATATATATATATATATATATATATATATATATATATATATATATATATATATATATATATATATATATATATAAAAACAACAACAAAAAACTATACCAAGTAGATTCTGCTCTAAAATGATGTCGGCCTCAAGAGGGCCTCAGGAGATAAAGAGGCATTTGATCAGTAGTTCATCAACTTGGGCTTTTCTCTTGACTACCCAGAGTTGTGAGTGCTCATACACATTGTGCAATTTTCAGTTAAAAAAAAAATTTTTTTTTAAATTAACCTTTAACCCTCCATCGTCTAATACATTCTAAAGCCACCCAGAAACAAGGGATTTCTGATGAAGGCACACAACAGGGAGGATAGTTCATAATGATGCCACCTCCGACCGAGATATTGATACAAAACAAGACAAAAAAAAAAAAAACACAGGCTCTAGATCAGATTGTCCACCAGCGGAATGAGAGTTCTCACTGAGGTGAAAAATTTCACAACTTTGGTAACCTGCTGAGGAAAACGGCAAAAGTGGCTTTACCTGGGTTCCCTCTGTCAATAAAAACTGATCTTTGTCCTGAAAATGCCTCAGTTAAGTGCATTCTACTAAGTCATGATGGTAGTGTGCTAAAAAAAGATGAGGTTAGTATTTCAACATGATTTTCACACAAAGTGTATCTGTAACGGCTGTACATGTAACAAGGGTGGAAAATGTAAACATTGTGCAAGTTGTAGTGTTAATCAGCTACAATGAAATGACCTCGGAAGAGACCAGCGAATCACAACAAAGACAACACAAATAAAGCATCTTTAACCCTTCTGGATTTAAAAAAAAAAAATACAATATTAAAGACTATTAAATAACAAAAAAGACGTTTCATGAGGATTAATGACGATTTCTGTGACACAAAGCTGAGCGTCACCAGCCTGCTGGTTCTGAAACTGGCCCGTTAGGTCTTCTGCCTCCTCTTACTGTTCATTTCAAAATATGGTTCCTCACATTTCCCTTTCCGTTGTGGGACCTTCTTCCCGACGTTGGGCTCAGTTTTAACAGCTCTGATGTTGGGGCTGGTTTTCTGCGGCGCCAGGGCTGGAGCAGGTTCAGGTTTTAGACTCTGCTTGATGGAGTTCGATGTGGCCGCTTGTTTTCGCCCCACCCTCTGAACTGTCTGAGCTGAGGTTTTCTGATTGGCTTTGCTACCAGCAGAAGGGCCCACGTTGCCCCCTGGGACCCGCCCGGGGGAAATGGCAGTACTACGTGACGGGGTGGCAGCTGCCTTGTTGGGGGCCGGTACCTTAGTTTTGGCTGTGGCCTCTTTGCTTTTTGGCTGGGAGCAAACAGGTTTTGCCAGTGCTGGGGAGGCTGTCCGTGAGCTGGGGGTGGGTGTCCGAGACTGTGAAGGTGTTGTCGCCACTGATCTGGGAGTTGGTGTCACTGCTGCTCTTGAGGCCGTCCTCGCTCGCCTGGCTGCCTCGAGGCGGAGGCGTGAGGCCGGGGAGCCAGGACAGCGCTGTGCCAGGCGAGAGCGCTGACTGACACCTGATGGGGGGCGGGCATCTTTAGTGGTAGCTGCCCGTACTGGTGCAGTAATAGGGCGGGGCACTGGGACAGCAGGGGGAGAGGTGCAGGGGCTGGAGGGCTTGAGACATTTGGAGGATGGCTCAGGGCAGACGGGGCTCCTGGGCTGAGAGGAGGCACAGCGAGGTGGTTTGAGCTTCAGTTTGGAGGCGGGGTTTGGAGCAGGTGATGGAGTTGCACCTGGAGACTGAGCTCTACACTGAACCTGCACACCTTGACACCCAGGGCTAGGGGACTGCCTGGAAGTGCTTCCCACAGGTGTGGAAGGGAGAGAGGAGGAACCTTTGGTTGTGACAGGCAGAGGAAGCTGAGTGGGCTTCCTGGGGAAGGAAGCAGTCATCTGGAAGTTCTTCTTAGGCACAGATACTGAACCCTTCCTGGGCAACGTGGGTGTGCAGGTTGGGGAGGCATTGTAGGACCGACATGTCTGGGCTGCAGCGGACACAGATGTTGGCTTACAGGCTGGGGCTGAAGAGCAAGAAGAGGTAGACGAGGAGGAAGAAGAGGAGGATGAAGGGGACATGAGATCATCGACAGCAGCGAGTGGATCCATGTCAGGAGGAGGAGGAGGAGCTGAACTCCCATGGTGACCCCCAAGGCCTGGGGGGCCTTTCTGGAAGGCCAGGATCTTCTGCTCCAGAGTGGTGAACTGCAGCACTCGGAGCGGGTCGTATTTCAGCAGGAAACCACGCAGTGTGTCCCAGCCGCCACCGACACGCACCATCACATGTTTACCATGAAGCATCTGAGGAGAGAAGGTACAAAAATGTACTCATTTTCAGTTCAGACTGTCAAACATCAACAAGTCCTTCAGTCCTTAAAATAACTGCAGACACAAACACAAACAGGCTGTAGTTTGGCTCCGTGGACAGCAGCGTATTTATGATGTAATCACAACCAACCAGATAATGAGCTTACACGTCCAGTTACAGTAAGGTCTACAGTGACTGCCAGGAGACACACATTGGCAACAGCCAGTGTGTATCCTAACACATTCTTACAACAGTACAAACAACTTGGTTTAGGGTTTGCCCGTTTCACCTGCAGTGTTGACTTATACTAACCCGAATAAAGATGGTCTTATCTCCAAGTCTGTAGCGTCCCTCAGACAGGTACTCAATGGAAACTCTGTTAGAGCAGTTGCAGGGTGGGCTGTCCATGCCATGCTCCTACATAAGGGATGGGAAGATGCAGTTGAGAGTAATTAGGCAGCTAAAATGGACCTTTTACTGGCAGCAATACTCGATTCTCAACACCATCACGGTCATCTGAGGAGGCTAAAAAAAACAAAGCAAGGATCTAAATGGGATCTATAGTCCTCGTTTACAGCTCCATACCTTCATATTTTACCATCTTTTATAGAGTGGCTTTGTGCAATTTATGGTCCCAAAAAAAAAAGAAGAAAAAAAAGTATCTTATATTGGTTCTTTATGCAGCAACACTTTAAAGGCCCGCCCCATCACGCCATCCAGAACTCTTACTGTTGCAGGGATGACCATATAAGGCAGGGGTGGCCAACTCCAGGCCTCCTGAGCCGGTGTCCTGCAGGTTTTAGATGTTTCTGATCCAACACACCTGATCAAATGGCTGAATTACCTCTTCAGTCCTGCTAATGACTTCTATACGTGATTCAGGTGTGTTGGATCAGGACACCGGCTCTCAAGGCCTGGAGTTGGCCACCCCTGATACAAGGCAATCTGCACCAAACTGGACTACAAGAGCAGTAAAAATAGCTGTAGACCAATCATTCAGGGCAAGATAGTACAGTAGTGTGCAGCATTGATCTCAATCAGAGTACATAAATAACAAAAAGCATAAGGGCCTCATATTTTTGCTTCTGGATGATAGAGCAATAATGCAATTAAACCCAGTAATACCACTGAGTGTTACTCAAGTCTGTTGTCTGTCAGATGACCAGGTGATGAAGGCACCTGTTAGGCAGAGTGGGCTACAAGGAGCTGATTTGTTGCTGCTTAAATGTATAGGGGCAGATTAACTTGGGAATAAATGTACTACCATGGTGGATGCTTTTATCCAAAGTGCCTTCCACCTCAATGAGTGCAGTTATTTATAGTACAGCCATCTCCTCTGGGAATAAAACTATCAACCCTGACAGCGTTAGTGCCTTGTTTTACCCAGTGAACCAGACAGAGGGATGAACCCACCGAACAAGACCTTCAGTCTCCATCGGTAAGGTAGGAAGAGAGACCGCTTACACCGAATGTTCACTGCTGCGTGTACACATGTATGATGGCCCATATGTGTAGCCTGGAGGTCACGTGTGACTTACTGTCACACGTGACCTCTAGTGGTGGTGACAGAGCGTCACATAGTCAGCTGTGATGTATCACGTACCCTCTGGGGCGCTGATGAAGTGGCAAGAGGCGCTGTCTTGCGCCATCTTGGCTCAGCGTCAACTGGGTTGCACATGTGCCGCCTTGTTCCGACTGTCTCATGCCAATTTATCATTTAAACTACGAGGTTCTTTTGCTCATCTCTACGAGACCGTGTCGCACCAGAATCTCGACACGAGGTTAGACGACACGTGTTCTGGCGACCGTGACTTTACTGAACATAAAGGCCATGTTGCGCCACAATTTTTGCCTCCGGGTGGAAACCTCATATTGTGTTTGTTTCAACTGGAGTAAAACTACGTAATGGGTGAGTTCATCCGCCAGTGTGAACTCACCCCGGGTTGGTAGAGGCCGCCGTGCTGGCAGCACACACTGAAGGTTTTGACGGCCGGAGGTGGCTCCTCTGTCAGGAGCAGAGTCTCCTCCATTTCAATCTCTTTCTCCAGCTTCACCAGCACAGGAGGCTCCACACCATACCTGAGACACACAATGATTACAGGGGAAATTACATCTTAAACCATTTCTAAACCCTTTAAAAGTGTCTACGGCATTTACAGACTTACTTGGAGATGATGCGACCGATCTCCAGCAGACAGAGGCAAACCTGCCGAGGCTCCTTGTGCAGCACTGAGGCAGAAAACAAAGCCGGTTAGTTTAAACAACAGCTGACACTTCTGCTCCCTTTGGACAGTGTGAAGCAGACAGAACCGGAGACAAAGTGAACTCAGGTGGTTAACTCCAAAGCACAAAGTTAAAGTTAATTATTCCCCCAGGAGATGTCGAGTGATTCATGCAGAAGAGAACAGAGGTCTCAACTGGAGCACATGACTTTAGAGACACTTGAGGGTATTAACAAAAACATACTTAAGAATAGAAGCATCTCTACGTGTACACATGCTGTGTTCCCAACTGGAGCTGGCTTTACTTCTAATTCGCCCCAGTCTGCTTTGTTGGTGAGCCTTTACTTGTGATCTCCCATAGAGAGTACTCAGAGTGATTGCGCTCCTCAACAGATCCTATTAAACCATTAAGAAGTATGGCGTAAAAGGCAGACTCAACTTACAGCCTGGATCTAGTCCATTTCATCCCATTAAAATCCCAAATATGAAGCTCAACACTGAAAGATGGGACTAAATACATGTTGTAGCAGTTCGTACAGATCTGCACAGGACTCAAGCTCCTTTTGGACTGGAATTTCTTTTTTGGCTGGACTCAACCAATACTTCATGAAATAAAAGGTTAAGGCGGGGGAGGAAAAAAAAAAAGGGGCATGCAGGAAAAATAATCACCCCTTTTCTTCAGGTTTTTAAATTCAAAAGCAGGCTCAAACTCAGCTGATATAAAAACGTGTTATATGTTCACATAGTTGCATTTAAATCTCCCGGATTAAAAGATTTTCCCTACTGAGATGAAATTCTTTGTGCTGTGCCAAAGTTTGAGACTGAGAACAAAGCTTAAAGTTTAACAGCAGCTGTATTTGAATGAATTACTTTGTTCCTACAGTAACTCAACAGCCCAAAATCTGGCCTGAGTGCTATGCAGGTGGCACTCAGAGCTCGGGCTGCTGTGCATGAACTTATATAAAGATGGACGACCAGAGAATTTAAAGATTTACAGCCTGACGCAGAAACACACGGCTACAAACAGGACCCCACAGACAGACACAGAGCAGCGTTTAGTTTCACAGTTTGTGTTGCAGGTATTTACCGAGGCCTTCAGACTCAAACAAGTAGGTCTCCTCCACGCCGATGTGTCGGCACCAGGCCAGGAAGTTGGCGGTGTTGTCGCGAGCGAAGAAGGAGCCTGGAGAGGCATCCCGCTTGCATGCCACCTTCCTTGTGGGAAACAGCTGTCATGGGAAGAAAAAAAACAAAAACATCATCATCACCACCACTCTGGACCATGATCTCTGGATGTTTTATGTAGAAGAGTAAGAAAAGCCAGCCCCAAATCCTGTAGCCTGTCACTAAGGTGAACATAATCTGGTCGTGTTTAATAATACATGTACCAAACAGAGGGAGGAAAGGATTTTATATCCAGGAAATTTGTTTAGTTAGAGACAGCCCCCACCCTGTACTAGGTCCTTCACATGTCTTCCCAAACATCCCCCATGTGTGAGCACGAAAACTGCCCTTTGGACAATCGTCCAAGCTATTTTCATCGCTGCTGTCTGACTCACCTTGCTGAGCGCGGAGGGGCAGCTCTCGGCGATCTTGGTCTGCAGCACACCGATAAGCTGGCAGAGCTTCACGCCGTTATTCAGCTCCTCCATGAAAAACTCGGCTCTCACCTCCTCTCCTGAGAAAAGGAAAAAAAAGGGACATTAAAATATGAAATAAAAATGTACTCGCAGGAACCAAGCTCGATGCAAAACGTCCTACTTTTTATTAGCGACCTTACCGGTTTTACTTTCCATTCTTTAAAAAGGTCACATTCACACAACAAAACCCATTTTTCTGTCTCCCTTTGTCATTTGTCCTTTTGTTTAAAATGATGCCACACTGAAAGACTTTAACTTTCAATAAGAGCCAACTGAAGGAATTACAGCGCTCCCATGACCCTTCACTGTCAAACCACCGCTCTAGGCAACACCACAAAGGCCACTGAGGGAACAAAATCCACAATACGGCCTCACAAAGTGATAAACTTTCGCAGAGCAATCTTTATTTTCCCACCAACAACAGTCAACCCCCAGGGCCTGAAACTTTATCTGCTGCACACCACCTGCTTCTGCAGGAGCCGGCCTCTCAGGACTGATGATTGGAGCAGTCAAACAGTTAAAAAGGCTCAAAATGTGGGATAGAGGTCTTCATGGTCACGGTACAAATAATTTACATTTGGTCAGTACCTGCCCGCATTTCTCATGAGGAAACTGACAGGCTGCTTCTTGAAAACAAACAAAAACACAGGTATTCAGCAGGCAACAGAAGAGTTTCAGTCAGCTTTAATTTCCTCCTATACAATAAGGCACAATAGATGTTAATATAATAGCAGAGACAGATAAAATGAAAGATTTGGTTCCACTATGGTTTCAGTGGTTTGCTATGAGCTGTTTGGGAACAGCAGCATTCAAATCCAATTACATGGGAAACCCATGTCAATAGTGCTTCAGTACTTTCCTAGCCTGGAGGTGGAAAGTGTTCACATGCAACTGTCAACTGTTGATTCCCAAAATGCACAGATCTGGACACAGTCTTCTACAATACGCTTGGAAAAGTTGAATAGAAAGAAAAAGGAAAAAAAAAAGTGACACAAAACAACTGGTGCTTACCCAGCATGCCAGTGAGCCAGATGGCCAGATCCTCCTGCATGGGCACCAGCGTGGCCTCGTGCCGCACTGCCAGCCACTGGTCATACTGGAAGACGTCCGTGAGGCCGGGGCCATGCCGCTGCACTAATGGGCTGCGAGGGCTCTTGGGGCTCAGCAAGGGGGCATCAAACTTCTCACCGAACCACACCTGGAAACAAAGAATCCAAGCTAAAGATGGCACACGGAGGGAAGAACCAAGAAGACAGTGGATGCCTAGCAGGATGTTACAACTGATTAATGCAACTACCTAACAGGATCCAAAGCTATCATCTCTCTGTGATGATTTTAACAGCATTAGATTACATCAGGTTTGATAGTATTAATCTCATGTCTGCAGGTTGCAGTTAACCATAGCAACAAGGTATTAAGGCCCAGCAGGTCACTGAGCTTCCAACGCACTGGGGGAACCCTAATCAAAAAGTAGATGGACCCATTAACCCCCGTAAAAGTGCAACTTGTTGGTCTGTGCACATAAAAAAAAAAGGAAAAAAAAAAAATCACAAGATAGCTAACTGCATGCAACAGACATGAGTGATAAGGTGTCGCCTCCAACGAGAAAAACAGCACGTCCATCTCGTAAAAGCTTTGGATGAGTGTGACCTGCTTTTATGATTCAAACGTGCCGTCCAACTGCTGATTAAAATCTTGTTTTTAAGATTTGTGAAAAGCAGTTATACTCTCCACCTCACGCTTGTTATTCATACACACAAAAATCCTCCCACCCCCAATAACACAGTGCCTCACAGATAAGTCTGAGCATGTCTCAATTAGTGCAAACTCTGAAAACACAAAGTCCACAAACATATAGGATGCTTTTGGAGACACTGAATTCTCGTCCTTGCACAGCCTCCTCTCTACAACATTATCATACTCTAGTTACCATTCAGCCTGGCACTGCGAGAATGAAGGGAATTTGTGGGAGCCATCCATGCAGAGAAGACGCGTCAGGGATGCCGTCACACCACACTTCACTTCTACGCTCTGCTGGAGATCACACGGCACGATCCGGCAGAGCCACTGAAACGTGGCCTGTTTTTAAACCTTCCATCATCAGTTTGTGCGTTTCCATTTTATTTGAATGGATTTCACGGCCAAACTAAACAGGCATCTTTTTGCATAAAATCCACAGGGAAATCATAATTTAACAAAAAACAAAACTGAAAAACTGCTGCACTTGACTGTTTCTGGGCTTCTGCCTGGAGCGAGCTGTTGATCCAGCTCGAGACAGTGAAGCCCCATCATATTTATCTCTGCTCCCTTTACCACCTCCCTCGTTCTATTCTTCTCTTTTAGTCATCTTTCAATTCACCAAGTCTGTGATTTAAAAACAAGGGATGGAAAATATTTCTGAGAGCCAACATTTGAGGGGGAAAAAAAGGGACAAAATCATCTGTGTGTAGCATTAAAAATGTGGACATGACAAAGCAAAAGTTTCTTCTCCACAAATATTTGTATGAGACACACGTACAAAGTGGCTGTGTTGTTTTGTTCTTAGGTTTTCAGTTGTTTACAGGCAGCAGGCGATGTAATCTAGAAACCAGCAGCACATGTGGACGGCCACGACTCATCCAGACATTATATAACTCACTTCAGGATGACACAGACACCCCCCGCACCCCCCCCTCCCCGTTCAGTGTGTTGACATCTGTCTGAGATACAGCCTTTAATCTTTGTGTCCATCACATGTCATGAAGCAATAAGGGGACACAGAGTCTACTGTGCTTAAAACAAACCCAAGGCTTGTTGAGACCTTGAATTAATCGCGTTTGCTCGGCCGACAGACAGGAAACCTTCTGGGCAGTGGGACAGAGAGGCTGTTGCTGTGTGCCCTCCGTTTTCACGTCACATTCTGACTTTAAGATTCTGCTCCAGTGATTTAATACAACACTTCCATTAAGTTGTGGGATTCTCAGGAGACAAGCTCAAAGCAACAGAGACCCAGATTTCCTGCCTTTTAAACCCCCAGTAAGGGTCAAGATCCACAAACATTTCCCAAGCTTCGTGAACAGCCACTTTCTTCCAACACGCCGCTTTACAACCCAACACAGGACCGCCATTCTTGCTGTTTCTAACTTAATGATCATCACATCACACTGTCACTCGTGGCTGCTGTGTTCTGTGTTAGGCTGCCGCTGCTCTCCCTGCCTCCAGCTTTCCATGTATGCACTCTGAAGGACCGGGAGGTCCGAAAACAGACCCGTACAGGCAAATTTAAATGAGTGCAGACGGAAGTAACGATCTTTTGAGGATGGTGGATCTGTCTGAACTGAGGATGGTGGAACCAGAGAGAACATGAGAAAGCATCAAAATAAGAATAAAAAAAAAATCAGAACTGTCTCAAGATTGGCTCACTTCAAAAGATGCATTCATTGCATAACAGCTCAGAACATCAACCTGCTTGCAGCGCTCTGTGCAGTCACAACAATGCATGTTATTTTCACTACACACAGTATAGTGCAACTTTGAGAAGTGACATAAAAGATCCTGTGCTGATTACAATCACCTGACTGTATGGAGGCTCAGTGAGCATTCATGTCTTAAAGCTTACTGAAACTGAACTCTGCAGTGGAGCAAGTATAGGGCATTGACCCCCCTCCACCCAACCCTTCTGTGGTCATTAGGTGCAGGATTGTGGATTAGTAATCCAGGAAAAAAGAGGGACTTTGTGCCTGTATGTTGCCAATTACTAGTTTCTGAAGCTCTTAACTTAAGCAGCTTTGGAGGCAATTAAATTCCCCAAAACAATAATCAATAGCAAGAAGGTCACAGGGGAACACTAACACAATATACACATCAGGTTTCCTTGTAATACCTTGACGTGTTGTCATAACTGATCTTGTGGGTGGTAGAGGAAGTCGTCCCCTGATTGCAGTGTTGATGGTTTGATCTCCACCCCCTCCACAGGCTGAAGTGTCCTCAGGGCAATCACTGAATACCAAGTTGCTCACAGTGTAAATTTTGTAAAGAGGTTTGAGCACATCGAGCTAGTAAAGTGTCAAGTGAATGTGAAATTTTAAACTTTTTCAATGACTCGTGCAAAAGAAGCCACTGTCCCTTTTAGTTTAAAAATGACGGTGAATCAATGTTCAATTAAATGTTTCATCATGTTAAATGATATCAGAACAATTTGTGCACCTCAAACCAGATCTGAAGCGTCATTTCCCACATTTGCAGCTTTTTTCTTGCTTCCCATGGCCTGTGTGTCCTTTAACCCTTTAGGATTATAACTAACGCAGAGCAGAGTGGTTTGGCCAGGCTAAACTAACAAGGTCACACAGCTCTTTTCAGAATAATGAGAGCTTTATCCCAGATATTTGATAAGAAATTTCCATTCCATAAGCACTGTAATTCCAAGAGATCACGTGTCAATCCGAACATGGGTGATCATTATCCTCTTCCTCTCGGTTTTTCAGGTTTTGCTCATTTTTGTCTGTTTAGTGATTGTGGTAATCCCTTCCAGTGACATCTACCCACGTCTTTCTGTTGAGTGCATCTGTATCATTTTCAGCAACAACCGGGGCTCATTTCTTCTGCTTCAAACTTAGTGACCAGCTTGTTAACATATCGAGCATTTAATGGTTGAAGAACCAGATTTTTTCCCTCAGGAGGTGGAGGAGACCAAAACAGAACTAAAAAAAGTGACTGTGACGCTTAGAAATTCAAGCTAATGTTGCTCCGGTTTGCTACCTTTAAAAAAGGTTCTACTTGCACATCCAAAATAAAAAAATAAAATAAAATAAAAATACACATTTTATATATATACTCATTAATTACAAGCAGGAAAAAAAAGGCCTCGTTGGCCTTTCACTTGTGAACTTGCATGTTTGGGAAATGCCCAAAAGGATGGCTAGACTAAAAACATGCATTTGTTTTATGTTGGTGTGAGTTTTAACCCCCAGCTACTACCACGAGATATTTCAGAAGTAATAAAGGCTTAAAAATTACATATTATAATTGCTGTGATTTTACTGAGGCTTTTATAGATGAGCGCATATGCTGCTTATATTTCCATGAGGGAGTGCATCTTCAGCATGAGTGAGCAGAGCAGTCAGAGTGTGACCGGTTATTGAATGTGACTATGCTCTACATGGGCAGTGAAGCTCTGAGCCGAGCTTTGGAAGTAGCTACATTGTTACAGTCTGCATCATCACTACAATCTGATGCGGATCAATAACCTCACAGGGTGACTGATATTTGGACCATAAAGCCCACTTAATACCCTCCTTCTCCATCTACCCACCTCCAAAGCTCATCCTCTTCAGGAGGACCACTTTAGTCACATTTAGCCTGGCATCGTTATAAAAGGGAGAATATAGAAATCCCAGCTGCTGCTGTATCTGCTCTTTGGCACTGAATAAAGCTCAAGGTACTGATAAGCCGAGTTTAAAGTAAAAAAGAAAGGTTCAGACACTTGACCTGGACTTGTTAAGGATGTTCTGTTTGTGTTAATCCGTGTTTTTAACAAGCAACATAACATCTTTCCCTTTATGCTGCAGCATCCAACCACAGTTCATCAACAGCCTCATCAACACATCGACATCAGTCAGAGAGGTTTCCTGCCACATGTTATCCACATAGCACTGGGATACATATTTTACATATCTCCAGTCCAAGACGGGTGGGGAGAGCCAGGACTTTCCGATCCAGAGAAAAGCAAGCGGTGCTGCCATGTGACAAATTTGTAATACGATACATGTGTTGTTTTGGCTTTTGGGATGGGTAACACTTCGTTGTTGGGAGTGGTAGGGGAAAAGAAGGAGGGGAAAAAAACAAAACAAAAAAACATGGTGCATTCCTCCCACTCCCCCTTAAAAATGTGTGTGTGTGGGGGGGGGACTCCTCAGGGTCCGAGCAGCGGAACGGCAAACATGCATAACAAAAACAAGACGGCATGCTGGAACACAGGTGGGCTCGCCGCAGTTGTTGAGTGGGAGACAGATGTCTGCGCTTCTTTATTTAATCTGAACAACACAACGTGCAGTCTGGGGAACTTCTTCCTCAGTGTGGCACATGGGTTCTGACTGGCCCAAAGGGGGCGCTACAATAAGAACTCAAAGCCAAGTGCAGCCCTGCAGCAGGGAGCTTAAACATGTAGCTGTACGCGCTGCTCAGAATGTCAACAGCACTGGTTGAAATGGTAATGAAGATCTACAAACTAAGTTTTGTTTAAGGTTTGTGCCCTCTGATGTGCACTAGAGTTATGATTTATGATGGTGATGAGCTTACCTGGATGCCAGCCTGGACAGCCATTACTGTGATCCCAGATGATTCACTTCTTCATTCTGTAGAAACATGAGACAATCAGGTCTCAGAATAAATCATCAAAATACCTGCTGTCCAAAGATGTCCAAAAAGGTTACAGCTGTGCAAAATGAACAGTGTGTTTAAAACATCTCATTTTGAATTCAATAAAGGGCTTAAATCATTTGTAAAATCACTGCGTTCCGCTTTTATTTATCTTTTACACAGAGTCCGCAAACAGGAAAGTTCAGACAGTTGCATCTGCTTATCCAAATGCACGGGCTGATTAAAGGCTACCTAGTTTTAAAGGAATAGTTCACCCTTTTAGCTAACTTTTGCACAAACATACTGTGTTGTGTTAATGCATTTAATATGGATCTGGAAGCATTTAGTTCACATTAGCACAGCATGAAAATACATGCTGTTAGGCGTTTCTTTTGAAACCACAATGGGAGTGGTATCCACTTGGACCTTGGAGTTGTTGGGCAGCAAAAAGAAATACAGCGACTGTGAGGTGGATGACTAACCAGTTTCTTCTTAAAGAACTGGTTCCACCATCAAACCCATTCCTAGTTGTATCTGTACAGAGAAACCAGAAACAAAGGCTGCAACTAAGACATCAACTTATTATTGTTTAATCTATCATTTACTTTTAGTCTGTTGATTAGCTGTCATAATATGTAATAAAATCATGTGAAGATCTCTCAGATATTAAGGTTTGACAGGTGTGATAATCTTTCACATGAGGAAATTATCAAACTTCAGTTTCACTTGATCCAACAGAATCAAAGCTGAGCTGCTTTTTCTTGCCGTTGAGTCAAAATGATATTTAAAAGATAATCCGAGCTCTTAGCAATGGTGATTTTCTGACATTTAACTGATTCTCAAAAATCAATCACTACAAACAATGAAGGTGCAGCCCTACAAGCAATACATTTTGTTTATTGGCTACAACAGGACACTGCCGCTCAGGACAGGAGAGAGCATGAATGGCCTGCAAGCTTAACTGGTTCTACACAGACTTCTAAGCTCCATTCAAGACATAGGTTGATTATCTCATCAAGTCCATTCAGTCTTTTCAAGTGATTCCATGTGGCTATTACTCTGAACTTAAGCTACATAGCTTGCTTTCACTCACAAAAAGGGCCTCAGAACACACATTTATAGTCTTTATTCACAGTGAAATCAGTGTGTAAAAATTTAAAATTTGTCTTGTAAGTTTAATTAAAGTATCTTATTAATGAATTAGATAATAATGTTGAATGTGAATGTGCTGAGTGAAATAGTAGAGGCCAGTTAAACAGGATATAAACTGACCCTCTGGATGATTTAAACAATAACAAAACAAAAACAGGGTGTAGGTTGTTTTCACTGGACATGCAGTGAGTTTGGGGGAATCAAACTTTCTCATAAGGAAGTGATGGCATGCTGTTCTCCATCTTTCCCACACAGGATGTGAGGGATTACCCTGACCCTCCACTGTCCCCCAGGGTGTGTGTTTGACAAAGAAAGACAGTGGGTGGGGTGAGAAAGCAATCACAAGCATGGAGATCTAATAACACTGATGATTTGGTCAACGCAGCTGAGGCAATAGTCCCCCAACACCAACTACAACCCCCACATTCTCCCTGGATGCATAAATATCACCTTATAGCCACCTAAAAGTCAAAGGCGAAATGGGTTTGTGAAACTTCTACACTGCAGTCTTTCTAGTGTTCTGGAGTTTTCCACTGATGTCGTCATTCACAGAATGATAAAACTCACATAAACAGAACAACTCGAGTAGCTTTACCTAAAAATAACCCCACAACCTAACACTAAAATGATTTGTTCATCAAAAGCCAGCCTGAGAGTGCTGTGCCCAGTCATCCAACACCACAACTGCAGCCCAGGGGAGAGGAAATGCAAGTCAGCAGCGATGAACAGGACGAGATGGACCCGAGAGGATGACAACACAAGATAACTTACCTGAGAACAGAAACACTTGGGTATTCAGGGAAAACGGCAAGCAACTTTGATCAATTTCCAAAGCACATCCTCAACAAGGAGCCAAAACCCCGCGATACGTCCGAGCAGAGCACCTCCAACGTCTCTGCTTCCACGAGTGAGCGGGGAGGGAAAGGCAGTGAGAATGACATAGAGGGAGGGAGGGAGGAGAGATGGATGGGAGGAGGTGCAAAAGGAGAGCCCTGACTAATCAAGTGGCTACGCTTCGCTAAGCCCTGACCACCCCTTGCTTCCCGCCACCACCACCCCCGAAACAATCCAGTCACAGTGGGACCCCTCACACAAAGCAGCCATTGTTTTGTTAGCTTTCCACTCTCCCCACCACACACACCTCAAACCAAACCAGGAACTCCCCTTCCAGGGTGCAATGCAATTAAATGATATTGGGTAGAGTGGGTGGCTGCATCCCCCCACTTCCATGCTTGTCCCACCAGAACATCCAGTCAAGCTTCCAAACCAGTACTCAGAAAGTTTGAGGAGGGAGGTAGGCCAACAGTAAGTGTCACACTGTCACTGAATGCGTCGCTGTTAAGCCACAGGTGCAAAAAAAACAAAACAAAAAAAACAAAACAAAACAAAACGTCCATCCGTGTGGAAAATGCATCAACAAAAACTGCCTCAGGGAGTAAACTTGAAGAAGGCAAAAAGCAGAACATGAGATGTCATCAGATTGGATGCCCAGATGTTGGTCTGACACAGCTGTTTCAAATAGCTTTGTCCTAATGACTTTAGTGTTTGACAATCAAACCCAGCAAGCTGACTTCCAGATTGTCAAATTGCCATGGCATCCATATACTGTCCAATTCTAAACTGTGCTAGATCTCACAGTGAGCTCTGAGTGATTCCTTCTGTTGCTCGTGATAAAAATGACATTTTTTAGAATTGAAATAAAATTCAGGACAATGATTTGCAACTGTTATAGTAAAAGATAATGGCAGTAACTGACAGATTAGGTCATAGAGCAGTGAAAAGCTTAATTTGTGACATCTACGCCAAGCTTAAGAGGATTTCAGTGAAGTCTTCTAAAGCATGGTTTGGAAACATCCTTAGGGCTACAAAGCAGAATAACTAGAAGCTGTGGAAAACATGGCGACATTTAGAGATCTAAAGATCCAGAATGGCTCTGCTTCTTTTCAGCACTCAGGCGTTTGTGAAGGGTCACACTCAACACAGGACAAAGGGCAAATCTTTGGCTCTGGACTTCAGTTGTGTGCATCTGGGGCTCCAGCAGAGCCTGAGAGCATGACTCCCTGCAGGGACCAAAGGCACCCACACACAGTCAAATGTCAAGCACAGAGGAGGGCGAGAGTTGGAAGTCAAAAACGGGGAGGCGAAGACAAAGCATGTTTTACTATGGTGAACTTTGGTGCAGCACACTGGAAAGGGCAGTGTTCAACTCTATGACACTGAGGACTACCACGCACATTCCTCCACGGTCATCTAAGAAGAAAAAAGCTTGGTCTGTTCCCCCTTTTTGAACTGTGCTTCCATCCAATTAAGTGTATTTCCCATAGCACCTTGCTCTATTGTTGGGGTAAAGCTTAAGGTTAGTAATTGTTAGGCATAGAGATAACTGGCTGGGCTTAAGGTATGATTTGGTCCATATTTAGATATGCAAGAGGAAAACAGTAGGAAACCAGGAACACCAGCACTCTTTGGTCCATCTGTAATGTGTCTTCATCACCTTTCAGCTTCTGTCAACTGGATTTTGCACCCAGAGGACTTGGAAAATTCTGAGATTAGGCTCTGAAAATTGTTTGGGGTCAAATATGTTGCTGAGCCTCTTTTCTAAAGCTGTACCACGTGTGATTTTTGGCATTTCTTGGACATTTACTTTCAAACTTTCAAAAACAACCCCAATTCTCTTATAACCTTGTTCAAACATTAGCTGTTGCTCAGGGGCATATGCTAGCCATTTCTAAAGCCACAATAGGATTATGCCAGTAAATGAGGCACAAAAACCCAGTAAACAAAAAGACCCTGGTCAGGTTTGATGGTGTAGAACCTGTACTTCTTGCTGTGAGTCAGAAACTTAGTTGAAGGTTTTACTGCCTCAGGAAAAATGCTCTTTCCAGATGTTGCATCTAAAGGATCACTGCAGTCTTCAACATGAATGCAGTTTCAGACAATGTAGTATTCAGGTTCTTTACAGGCTTGAGCTATTCAATATGAACACACTGTCATAACAAATTCCCCATAAAAGGCCTATTTTCTCCTCATAGTGCTCAAAAAGACAATCCACTTCCTACCAAGACAAGGTGCTAAACAAATTAAGCAAGCTGCCTGTCTGGGTACAAATAAACAGTACAATAGACGTGGCTTCGATCAAAGGAAATAGTC
The DNA here is from genome assembly GCA_024447675.2 of Pterophyllum scalare. Classification (NCBI taxonomy): domain Eukaryota; kingdom Metazoa; phylum Chordata; class Actinopteri; order Cichliformes; family Cichlidae; genus Pterophyllum; species Pterophyllum scalare. The sequence continues at coordinate 54,587 of JAMQGT020015489.1, read as the reverse complement.
CTAGCTGGAGCTTCCATGTAGCATGAACTAAACATAGATGCTCTCTGTGTGCACATTTTTGTTAAGGTGGGGGTGAGGCATCTGTCCGCATGCTACCAACGCAGATCGCCTCTCGGTCGCAGCCAGTAATCATTTAAGAGGATCAACGCTATTCCAGACAGCAGAGTGCACCCACCTCCATGACGCTCCGTCACCACAACACACGCAGCACGTGGCGCACACATGCTGCCTGCAGCACTCCGACGATTCATGCGAGCACCCGTGCATAAGTGCAAAACAGAAATGAGAACGCATTACGTAATGAGTTAAAAGTAGAATGTTCAAGAGGTGACGTCGTTTTGATTTTCCACTATATGACATTGTGTACGTGATGGGGGATAGAAACTGAGTAAACATGGGTTTTAAAAAAAAAAAAATAGAGGGGAAGTTAGCTATGGGAAGTTTAAAAGTCCTCAAGGGATCTCTTGAGACAGAAGAACTAATGTCTCATTATTTCATCACTTAAGTGTATGAATGCTGGAGAAATAAAAATGTGTTGGGAATGACCTTTTTCAGTGTGTGTAAGCCTGGACATCCATAGAGATTCTGAGATGGACTAATACCACTAATGCAGACATTTCTTACAGTGTATTTTATCCAAGTTTACCCGCAAGCTTTTCCTGTGGAGCCTCCTTTAACAACCACTAACAACCCAACAAGGACCCCCCCCCCATTCTGCACACAATGGAGAGGACAGTCATGGTGTTCAAAAACCTTTAAGAACCTCCTCTGAACACAGCCACATCTATGAACACTTAGAAAGTGGTCCAACAGCAGGATATCTGGGCCTCTATAAAACCCCCTCTGTGAGGATTCTGTTGGACATAGCTTTAGGTAAGATGTTTTTTACGCGAAAGCGATGCCCCATTTTTAGACATTTAATGCAATACCTCCAGCAGAGAGAATAGATGAGTAATATCCCAGTCCTTTATACCCACAGTGTGAAGTGGCTGTGGGCCAGTGAACCTTCTGTGGCCTTCCCCTTCCCTGCAGTCCAAAGGAGTTCTACTGGACCCGACTAACCAAGAGAATACTAACTCCTCCCCTATTAAACTCTTTCCTGCTGAGCCCTTTGTGTCTGGACTTAATTACTCTGTCGGAGGAGCATTTCATTTAGAGCCTGGCCTCCCCCTTTTCACTACAGATGGGGCCCGACTGCACTGTGTTCAGAAGGAAATCCATTCAGTTAAGGAGAATGAAAAAGTAAATATACTTCAATAGCCTATGAGTTAACTGAGCCCTGCATCTTCAATTAAGCCATTCTTTCTAAAAGGCATTCCATCCCCCTCAGGCCTGTATAAGCTTGCTAATCATGGTTTTCCACAGTAAATAACTATTCCCCTTTCAAGCTGGATTAAATAATTTCTTGGACTTGACTCTTTTGTCCTTGTAGGAGAGGTCTTTCCTTAGAGGTGAGTCAGTATGAATAAAGCCCATCTTAAAGGCTCAAATGAGTGGGAGCCACCTGCCAATCCATTTTGATTTGTTGATGCAAATCCCATGGCTCAATACACGTTACCAGGTCAACTCTAGGATTTCAAAACCCCTTTGTGCTGACTCAGGATCAGGCTTTCTACCCAGCTTTCCACAACCTTGACCAGAGGAGGAAATGATGCAAACTGGTTCCAGATCATAAAAAGGGACTATTGCTTGCAGTAAGCCACATAAACACAAAAACTGGGTCTAGGAGTCAAACCGTCCCACAGAAGATACGATCAGCCAATTATTTATCCAGAACATACCAAGTTTGCATTTCAAAAGGACATCTCATATTTATGTCAAACATTTCTGGCTTCCACATTATTATGCATTTAAAGATAGAATCTCACCACTAGATGTCAGTAGATTGCAGACCGCAGTAAACTGAATTCTGTTGTCTTACCCCTCCCAATTCTGTGGATAATCCTAGCTACGGTGGCCGCTGTAGGACAAACAACTCTGGCCACCGTTCATCTGTAGCGAGTGTAGGCTGTTTACCTCAGCACTCAAAATGCCCGGTGTCCATGTCTATATACTTTGGAGGAGGCTGTAAAACTTGGTGAAATGAGTCCAAAAAGAGTCGAATCAATAAAGCTCAGTTCTGTGAAGATATCTGAACTTTTCTGTCTGTAAGCCCTGCCGTTTTTGCCGCTGTTAGCCAGTGTTAGTGAAGCTTTCTTTGAAGCGGCTCTAACACTGTTGGACTCGGACACTTGAATAAACTCTCATCTGATATGAGAATATAATCAAACTATTTATCACAGAGAGAGTGAGATTTTTAGGTCACTCAAGTCCAACATTAGCTGACATTAGGGCTGCAACTAAAGATCATTTTGCAGCCCTACTGACAGTTTATTACAAGTTCCACAGTCCATCGGTTATAAGCTGATAACATGCATTTTGAAGTTTGTTGTTCTTAAAGACAGAAGCAACAACGGTTAAAGAATGTATCCTGTTAGCTATAGATACAGAAACCTGTCATTTTACACATTAAAGAGCTTGAAGGAGTCAGTTGTCTAGAGATGCAAAGAAGCTTTAAAAAAAAGAAAAAGTGCATCACGTATCATCAAAAACCAGCTGTTTTCTAGACTGGATTCTGTCCTGATGCAACTGACAATCAAAAGGAAGGACAAGCTTATTGACACCAGTAACTGTATGGTTCAACTCTGGTTTTATATAGACACTGAAGGGGGAGGGGAAAAAAGGAGAGGACCCAGAGAAAATTAGGTGAACTCACAGGACGTCAGGGCAAGTTGTGAAATTACATTACATTACATTGTTTTCAGCCATCTGTTGTAATCCTCCTTGTACCATTGGCTGTTCAAATTTAACTGCATTCATGTGGAACCCGTGAGGTAAAACTTCACTTTGAATTTGGTGTACTTTGGTGTCCCATCTTTCTTGTTAAGGTAGGAGAGTAGCAATAGGTTCACCTGTACACCTGTATGCTGTGCAGTTTGCATTACGGTGGGCCGCAGCGTTACGCAAGTGCAACCATCTAAATTCAGTTCCAAAAATTTGTTTTCAGTTGAACCTCATCGTCCCATCAGTGCAGCCCCCAGTCACTGTCATTTCTCCAACTAAGAGGACAGAGTGCTTTTAATACAAAGCAAAATAAATGCAAACATGTGTTTTTACACTTAGACAGCTTTGTGACACAGGTTAACTCTAAACAGATCAAACTACAAAAAAAAGGTACACACAGTTCGAAAGAACCTCTGTGGCTGTTTGCTTATGGTAATGATTTCTTCCCAACATTAATCATTGATGCAGACTCGTCCCGATGCTTAAACTCAATGATGGTCCAAATTCCTTGCCATGTCTTGTTTTTGCAGACCTTTGCTTTAAAATGCAAGGAGCTATTCTGTCAGTACACTGACAAGCAATGCTTATGTCTCGTTCTTTAACTGCACCATGGTGCATTTTTATGTTAACAGTTCTTCTCCAAATGTCCAAACTTTTAAACACCTACTCACAAAATTTAATATTCTTGGTCAAAACATCTAGTATCTACAGTGTTTAACAGAAGCTATGAGAGAACTACTGACTGACAGAGAGTCACTGAGCTGCCATACTGCCAAAATGCAACAAGCCCCTTCCCCAACCAAATTCCATGCAGGCACCAGACTGCACCAGCTGCAAAGCTTCAACCTTCACTTCTAACAGACGTTTTTCCAGTTTTCACAGTCGTCTTTGTGCTTTTTAAATTACATCCCTGTGTGACATCAGCAGTCAGTTGGCCGAGTCAGTCAGCAGCATTGCGATGCCTCGCTGAATATGGACCAGACTTGGCAAGGTGTCCACTTTGAGCCATTTCTGCTGACCTCATGCATGCATACACACACACACACACACACACACACACACACACACACACACACCAACTACACTTGTGTACAGAAAATTAAACCTGGAAGGAAATCAGATTTGCAGAAATGTAGCCGTTTCCAGCAGGATGTGTGTCTGGCTGTCAGAAATTGCCACACCATCACAGTGAATGTCAACAGAGGTTGTGAGGCAGGACTTGGCTTCCCTTTTACTGCCAACACGTTTGTTAATCATTTTCTTTACTGACGATACAGGGGAAGGAAAAAATAATAATCCAGGCACAGTCATTATCTGTCGCTGTGTCAGAGATCTGTCAATAATAAAACACAGAGCCTTAGTGTTGCCATGTTACCGGCCTTATCAGGGTCAGTTCAGATAAGCCTCTAAAAATAAATAAAAAATAAAAAAAGAAACATCCATCTTGGCCAACTCCAATTCTTCAGAAGGTCAGGCCAAGGAGACGTGAAAGGTCGAGGGGCTGTTGAGCTCAGTCTAATCAGCCCCATTTTTTTTGTAGAAAAATCCCATTCAGGGTGGTCTGAAGCTCAGATCCTCACTCAGGAAATAAACTCAAAGAAAGAAGCAACTCCAGCATATGAATGGAAGCTGTTAGGATTATAACAATGTGGTATATTCAAAAACTTGTACATTAAAAAATGAACACTTCAGCTCTTGGATTAGATGCTAGGGCTGGGCGATATATCAAGTCCTTAAGAAATATTGATATATTTTCATACGCGATATAAGATGAACCACTATTGTTTATATCGATATAGTCGCGTTACAGTCATACTTGTAGATTCACCAGTTCACCTTTCTCTTCTCCCAGTTTGTCTCTGCACAACTTCACACTGCCCCACCTCTCTCCCTCACCGCTTCACCTGTAAATCATGCAGGAAGCGTCAGCATGGCAGAGTTGCCAATTTAGCAACTTTGTCGCTAGATTTAGCGACCCCGCTGGCGACTTTTCTTTTTTTTTCCCCAAGAAGCGACTCGCGACAAATGTAGCGACTTTTCCCGGTGACTTCAGTGACTTTTGGAAACCTGAAATCTTCCACTGTCGCCATGTTTTGGATGCATACAGCCTTCGTACTGCGTCCGTTCGGACCCTTTGGCATCGCCGGGACCCCCGAGAGTCTCTGGCCATACCTCAACTAGTCACGTGACTTTAATAGCGGAAGTGGGTCTTTTGTGTGTGCTTGCAGACGCCGCATTGAGCGGGTGGGCCCGTTGCTGTGATGCCTATGGATTTCCTGTCTAGAACCCTGCTGACTGAAGGATGGGATTTTGTTCAGTCTGTTTACATGTTGTGTTATTTGCACAATAGTACTGGATGTACAGGAGTACACACAGGAGGAAGCACTTTCCAGTGAAGCAGACTTCACCAGACTCGCTTCTTAAAGAATAAGTCAGCCTTTTGCTATTTTTGCTCTGTATCTTTTCTTAAAAGCACAGCTGTGAGTCTTTTTTATAGAGGAAAAAAGCATTAAATTATTTGAGGAGCATTATTATTTAAATATGCTAATAGTTTATTTTTGAGCAATTTCTCATGAACATCTACAGCTGAATGTTAATAAAAGTGTGTGACGTTTGGGACATGTAGCTTTGACTCAGGAGTGCCTTTTTGTTTATACCTTTGGGAAGAAAAAAATATCCAGATATATATCGTATATCACCTAAGGTCGGTTTTTTGGCAAAATAAATAAATTTTTAAAAATCCAACCGCTGGAGGTCATAAGCCAGTATACTCCTACTGCTGCATCAGGACCTGAAAATCTTTCACGAAGGATGATTTGCTGTGGTGACCTCAAAACAGAGCAACTGAAAGAAGACTTACCCGGGAAAACAACGGATTTACTAGCAAACGATCGTCCTTACCCTTATTCTGAAAGTTCACATGCTAAAAAGCAGCTAACACTAGGCCTCCCGGTCTTTAACCAGAGCCTGCAGCAGGTATAGAAATCGTTAATACACGCTGAGCCCGCTGAAGCTGCCCAGTCCACCTGCAGGGCAAAAGACTCAGAGGAGGAGCAGCTGGTTATAATACTGCATTACTAATTTGCCACAAAGTACTTGGCAATTAAATACTTGCAGAGAAACAATATTATTAAATATTTCCTCAAAGAAATCAAGTCCCATGAATATCCAGGAAGTGAAATGATTAACTGCAACTGACTGGATGCAGATATTTATAGATTTTTAATAGAAGTAAACATAAAAACATGTTAGAGACAATAATTGTTTAACTGCCACTCCAGCTGATCCCACTACCACCCCAAATACTGCACAACTGAGCAATTTGGGAAATTAAACACCAAATATGAATAATGCATGACATCAGCTGCACTGTGCGACCGTTTACAGACCAGCTATAAAACAACGTCCCTTACACTAAAGCCTGAATTATGGCAATGTTTAAAGATTTTTAAAATGCACAGGCAAGACAAATGAGGCCTTAATGAGCTAGAAATGGGCACATATGGGCTGAGATGCTGCGTGTGCTGGCACAATAGCGATGATAATGAAATCTTGGATTAGCCCTCATTTATTTAGGATATAGCTTACAGGAAGGGGATGAGGGGGTTCAGGGAGCCTTGGCAGGTCCCAAAACATGAGGCCTGATGCCAAAGATCAAGCAGATGGTGATTATGAAGATAGTTGGAAATGAGGTTGCTGCTCATGTGTGCACTCATTTATTAAGAGCAGGCCAGCGACAGCTTTGTCTGAAACAAAGCGAGCCACTGTCACCGCTCTGGAGACAGACCACAGTCCAGAGCAGATGGCAATAATACGCTAATAAATAAATTCTATAAAAGCAGATAGATTTTTAAATGAGGCCTTCAATGCATTTCAAAACACTCACCAACTGTACTCCATATGACAGGAAGAGCAAATGTGGTTATGCAGTGGAAAAGCAGCTGGTTTAAAAAGCCTGACCCAAGATACAACTTTCAGCTACTCCCATATTCACAAGGGGTCACTCAGATTTTTATGCAGATGCCCTTCCTAATGCCACCCTAAAGGGATTTGTGTCTCCTCCCAGGCACAAACCAGGGGATCTTTCACTTGTGAGGCGAATAATTAAAAGTTTAAATGAAATTCAAATTTAAGGCCACCAACACTTATGAAAAGAAGAGAAATGAGCTAAAAACAATGACTTTTTTCCTTTATTCACACGTCTGCGATTTTCTAAAATCCCAAACTCACTCCTCTACAGACTGCAGTAGGTAAAGTTCACCTCATGACACGTGTAGAAACTAACAAGAACAAGAAGTGCAACCAGTTGACCTCTTCAGGGTGTTGGTTTCAATGCTTACGGGCTTCAAAAGTCAAATTATCTCCTTATAATTAATCACAATCTCACTCCAGACTAAAATAATCCCCAGAATGATTTCCGTCGTGACCGAGCAGCCCTTTGCTAAAGTTGGAAAGCACTTCCATTCCTCGACTTGACTTTCAGATGCTGGAGAAAGTCCAGCCTGATAACAGGATTTCATCTGGACACTTAAGAATAGAAACAGTGTGAATAGATCTAAACATGGCACAGGAAGTACATTAACCTGATCACTGATTCTAATCCTAATGCTATTTGATCAAAGCCACTTTCTAAACAGACACTGCAGGTCAAACTGGCAGCATCTTCACACCCAAAGGTTATGTTCAGATTAACAGATTATACAGTCTACGGGATCTGCTGTGATGAAGCCATGTTAAATATGATTTACGATAATTCTCTCTCTCGTCTCTTATACATATATATATATATATATATATAAATAATCATATCACTTTCTGTCCAGCTGAAGTTAAGGTTGGCATTCAAAAAGACAGCGAAAAAAAAAAGAAGTCCTGTTACGAGGATGAAAATAAACAACCATAAACCAATGAGCAGCACCTACAGTGCAGTGTGTGTGGTTGGTCCTTCCCTTTTGTTACACCATTTGCAGGAAGCACCTGCAGGTCCTTTACTTCACCCCTCTTCCTCCAGCAGGAAAGCAGGATTGTCAAGCACTCAAGATTTCATGGAAAAGTAGTCCCACTTTATTGTCCGGGCACAGTGGGTGCGCTTAGATCCAAAAACATCTGCATGAGAGCGCCCTGATTTGCAGCCCTAACCTAAGCTGCTCTTCATATTACTCTGCTAACAACAGCAACAACAACCAAAAAAACACCCTGTTCGCCCCTCCAACACCTCCGCCTCCTCGTTAGATATGTACTAGTGAACCACTGAGCCTCTTAACTATTTATTCCCTTCCTAAATGTGTCCGTGCTCCAGGACGGGAGGTGTTGTTTCACACCACAGGGAGCACGCACAGACCCGTCCACAGGAACCTGCAAAGTTCAAGGATGCAAAATGGGTGGGAAAAAAAGCCCCAAAACGTAATTATAGTCTGTGTGAATAGAAAAGCGACTGTCTTACGTAACAGTTAAGTACGGCAGTAAAACATTTTACGCAAATACCTTTCAAATACGGAATTTTCTCAAAGAAAAAAGACGCAGTTTATCGCTGACACGTTTTATATTTTATGAGACTTAGGAGACCTATTAAGAAAAAACACGCACAGCTCCGTTACTTTCCCTGGGGTTGTACGGAGGAATAACTGCGTTAGCAGAGCCAACGAGGGATCCGTCAAGGACCAGCAGGCAACCTCTGCCCTGGAAAAACTTTGGAAAAAACTCTCCCCCTTTGTTTCCTTGTGAGAAAAGGTAACAGTTTCAAACTCACCAGCGGCTCGTCAGGACGCAGACTCTGTCAGAAAACCCTCTGCTCCGTCTGGGCTGTTTGGACGTGTCTTCCTTATGGAAATCCTGAGCTGCTCCTCGCCACTTGTCGTTACTCATTTTCTCCTGCGCCGCCGCCGCCGGGTGTTTGAGGGCAGCGCTGTTCGAACCAGCCAATCAGGGCGCTCGCTCCGCTGGGGGCGGAGCGTCGGACTCACCTGAGACTCATTTTACTGAAACCCATTCACTGAGAGAAAACGAGACACGTGCCTAATTCCGCTGTGAAGGCGTCCCCGTATTTTCATTTTTAAATAACTCATGACTGAAATAAGCTTTAGGCTCATATACTAAATTGCAGACACGCTTTCGTTTGTTTCGATTTTTTGTCCCTGAAAAGTGTGCCAAGCCAGCCTGATACATGACAAACATCACTGAGCCATGAAACAAAAACAAAAAATACTCTGGCCTACTCAGCAGCACAACAATAGGAGGACGAGTCCTTTTACATCAGAGCGTCTCTTCATGGCCTATTCAGGGTCTGCTTAGTCTCCTGAGAGGAAAAGAGGACAGGTTTGTGTTGAGTTTCAGCCACACCCTCGCCAGCTGCCCTTTCTGAGTTTCTTGAAACTGGATAATGTTCTGTTGTCGACATGAAACACACAGACACAACTTTTTAAATGCTCCCGGTGACACAGAAGCAGTAAGAACTTTTATGAAATTTCCACTGCCTGCCTCTCCCTATATAATTATGGCCAAAGAATAATTGGTTATAATTAGCACCATTCGAGCCAGCCCAGGTGTTATAAACATACTCGAAGCAGCCTTGTTGATGGAGCCCAAGAGAAAATCTGTTTCCCAGTCCATTTTTGATATTTCTTTTTGTCTCCATGTTTCATTTCTGCACCGCACTGGTCGGCATAGTGATGTTTGTGTAAAACCGCGTCTGCTTGTGCTGAAAATCCCGAGCTTCTCTGATCACAAGCGAGCCACAGTTACTTCCTATAAAGCAGAAAAGTGCTTCTTTGACTCCGACGGTGCTCTTTTATCCCCATATCAGCGTTTTTATAGCAGCAATCAGACATTTTATAGGCAGTTGCTGCATTTTACTTGGGCATGCCACTTTCAGCTTAACACTTGATGAGAAGAGAGCTGTTACTAATTTCAGTAATGATGATCCACTCCTTTTAAGTCTCCCTGTAAACCATTCATGAGACCAAAATATCAGGGAACCACAGGAAAGCTCTAAACAACCAGTGAAACACAACTGCCACCTGGTGACCACAGTGAACAGTTGCCGTTGTGTACATCGATCTTGTTCCTGCACACATTTCAGTGTTTGGAGACGTGCTTTATTTGAAATCCTTTAGAAATATTTTTATATATTAAAAAAAAAAGCTAAAAAAAATGTGTGGACAGAGGAGTGTGGACACTTAGCCATGACTTCCACATAATTCACCAGGTAAGAAGCAATTTATTCTGCACTGCAACAAAGTTGACTGCAACACAATTTTACTTACTTTACTGTCCTGTAAGCCAACAGTGGACCATGAACCACCGTGTTAAAGTCAGGAGAGGGGATGCAGAGATCCAGTGACCCAAAGCACACCAGTTTAAAAAAATAAGTCACGTTTTTCAAAGTCCAGACTTTTAATCCATTTGAAATGCTGAGAGATGGGCTGATGAGGGCTCAAACTGTTATGTAAGGAGGAATGGCCCTTGTTCTGCAATGCTCATTAAGTTGCATCTGTAACGTGACAATTTTATTTGGACATCCAGGAAAAAACACACTTGGATGCCTAAACTACTTCTAAACTTGAAGAATCTGCAGCAAACAGAGATTTGTGTTTTTAAATCACATTATTACCATCTTCATGTGCCATTTTTTTGTCACTGGTTTGCCTGTATTGAACAATGTTAAATGTTTTTTCATTACAACCTCAATAATTACTTAGAGGCAGAGCAGAAGAATGACATGAACCAAAAAAAGGATATGCAGAATTTTTTAATAAAATTGCACAAACATTTTTGAAGTAACCTGTTGTCTCAAATTTGCATTTGATACTAACGATATCAGCTAATGATTACATCAATCAAAAACAAATTAGGCTTTATTTTGCATCAGTATCACTAATGTATCCATTCAGGAGAATCGCATGAATGCAATGACGTTTTCATCAAAGAACTGCAGGGAAAACTCATTTTTCTTGCCGTTTGTGGGTTTTTGAGTTCTTCTCATTAAAGAGTTTCACTCCATTCATGCTTCAGCATCTCCTCACTTCAAGTTAGCAGTCGCTCATTTCCTGTTTTATTCTGTTAACTGGTTTCCTCTTGTGTCTTGTTTTGAAATGTACTTCCTGACTGTCCTCCACAATTCTTGTTGTCACTTGTGTTCAGCTGCATTCCTCTCACCATCTGTAGTCAGTCTCTTGAGTGTAATGGTGCTGCCTTGCTTTTGTCCTGGGTTTGAGGTGTCTAACTGCTCTAGTGTGGGCTCAGCTTTTTTTCCACCCTCGGTTTTGCATTTGTTGTTTCTCTTTGTAACTTTTGTACCTCAGGTTCTGATAACTTTTTTTGGGTTTCCAATACCAAACTTTTGGGATGAAGGTCTAATAGAATATATATCCTAGAATTAATGCTATTGTTAGGTCAACTTAAACAGTATGAAATTGAGCAGTGCTGCGTTTGATTTGGAGCTCCATGGGGGACTGTCTCCATTCTTGTTCACCTTGCATACCTCAGACTTTGAGTATTACTCCAGGTCATCCCACTACAGAAATACTCTGATGATTCTACAGTGGCTGGATGTTTCAGTGATGGGCAGATGGAGCACAGATCACTAGTGGATGATTTTGTAGGGGTGGCCTGGGAGGAACCATCTACTTCTGAATGAGACCAGAGAAATGGAGATTAATTTCAGAAGGAAGAGGACAGCTACCCAAGCATCTGCATCGTCACCAGGCTGACCTGGAAGACCAACACAAAATCATCATACAAGAAGAGCATGAGCAGCCTTTATGTCCTAAGAAAGCTGAGATACTTCAGCATGTTGAGCAACAGACTGGACACTTTGTTCCAGCCTGCTTTGGCAAGGGCCGTTTACTTTGCTGTGATCTGCTGGGGAGCATCACTAGAGATGGCGACTGTCATGGTCCCTGGCTTTGAGTTTTGTGGCTTAACCTTATTTTTTTAGATTTTGAGAACAACCTATGTTGGAGTTTTCTTTTGCAAAACTGACTGTACTACTTAATCTTTGTTACCTCCCTTGTATACATTTAGTTCATTTATCCATTTTTTCCTTGTTTTAGTTAGTACTCAGTTTACCACACCAATCACGCATAACATTATGACCACTGGTCCCCTTTTGCTGCCAAAACAATTCTGACCTGTTGAAGCATAGCTCCATTACAGCCCTGAAGGTGAGCTGTGGTATCTGCACCAAGAAGTTAGGAACAGATCCTTTAAGACCTTAAGTTGTGAGGTGGGACCTCCATGAATCAGTCCAGCACATCCCACAGATGCTCCACTGGATTGAAATCTGGGGAATCTGGAGACCAAGTCAAGACCTCAAACTCATTGTTGTGCTCCTCAAACCAATCCTGAACCACTTTTGTGTTTTGTGGCAGGGCGCATTATCCTGCTGAAAGAGGCCAGTGGTTAGGTGGTGCGTGTCAAAGTAACATCCACATGGATGGCAGGATCCAAGGTTTCCCAGCAGAACATTGCCCACAGCATCATCACTGGTTGCCTTCTTCCCATAGTGCATCCTGGTGCCAGGCGTACCCCAGGTAAGCGACACACATGCAGCTGACCATCCACGTGACAAAAGAAAATGTGATTCATCAAACCAGGCCACCAGTCTTCCATTGTTCCATGGTCCAGTTCTGATGCTCATGCACCCATTGTTGGTGCTTTCAGTGGGTGAATGAGCAGAACGAGACAAAAATCCAAAACCCGGACTCTTCGAGGAGAATTGAGGAACAAACAGACACCTCAACAGGAGAGGAACAATGACACAACAAAGAGCAAAAGGAAACTGAGGCAATAAATACACAAGAGCTAATGAGACAAGTGGGAACAGCTGGGAAGGGCAGGTGCACAGAATGATACTAATGAGGCACGGGGAAGCAAAACTGAACACAACACACAGGGAGCAGGACACTAGGAAAATAAAACAGGAAGTGAATATACAGGAACACAGAAATACAGACGTGACTCATCACATGAGGAGGCAGGCACACTGAGGGAAGCAAAACATAACTAAAGCAGGCACAAGACTTGTGTAACAAAACCAAAAAGACCTGAAGATATAAATAAACTAAAACAAGCAAGACCCATAACATAGCAAAACCAGAAAACGTAACAATAATGGAATCTCTAAAGGAAAACAAAACTCAAATTTGCAGTTCAAAAAAGTCCAACCAAAAACGCTGGGCCGCAGACCCAGAATCATGACCACGCCAGTCAGCCAGCCTTCACTCCCTACGTGTATCGGTGGGCCTTGGCCGCCCACGACCCTGTCCTGGTTTATCACTGTTCCTTCTTATGACCACTTATGATACATACTGACCACTGTAGACTGGGAACCCCCCACAGGAGCTGCAGTTTTGGAGATGTTCTGACCTAGTAGTCACACTTCCTGTTTTATTTTGGTAACTGTTGTTTCTCGTGTTGTATTTCCTTCCCCGGCTCATTGTGTCTATCGGTTTCAGCTGTGTTTGCACCTGTTATCTCTCCCCTCATTAGCTGGTGAGTGGATATATTGTCTGTCTCCCTCTGTTGATGGTTGCATCATCCCTCATAGATGTGTGTACTCTAGTTCTGTATCGCCTTGCTCCAAGTTTCCAGCTGAATTTGTATCTCTTATTGTTTCCTAGTGTTTTTGATACCCTTGCTCAGTCCCCTGTTTGTACCTGCACTTTGGATTAATTGGCATTAAATGCTCATTTTGAATTACTCCTGCTTTCTGTGTCTCTGCATTTGGGCCCACAAACAAACAGATCACACAGCCAACACATGACAGTGACTCCTACAGATCAACTCTTAAATGCTGCAAACTGGACACTTTTGAAACTGTGGAGGTCACTGAACAAACTGTCATACATATCCATCAGCAGGACGGCTTCAACTTATTCAAAATGCAGCAGGCAGTCCTTACAGTTATACAGAACTTTGAACATATTACCCCAGTACTGAAGTTACTTCATAAATGCAGAATTACCCTTAAAATCCTGTTAGTTCATAAAGTACTCAATGGTTTGACTTGCTCAGTGTCTATAACCCAGTAAGAGCTCTCAGGTCATCAGTTGCAGATCTCTTAATTATTCCCAGAATTAGATCTAAGTGTGCTGAGGGTGCATTCACTTACTGTGGTCCTGTTCTTTGGAACAAGCTGCCTGCTGACCTGAGGTCATTTACAACTGTGTCTACTCAAATACAAACTCAAAACCCTTTTATTCTCACAGATCTAAGCATAATAACTGTTTGTGTGGCATTTTATTTCTTTGCAAAGTTTTTTTGTAATTGTTCTTATTGGCTCGAGGCATAGAAGACCTACACAGTTTTTTATCTTTTCTGTTAGCACGCTGAGCTTACGTGTAAGGAAATGTGCTGTATAAATAAAACTGCCGTCATAATTGTCATCGTGGATAAGCCTGCAGCGGAGTGCAGTCTCCAGTAGACTGATACAGGAACTCTTACATATCACATGCTACCACCCGCTATAATATGTGTGGCAGAGACTCATCTGATTCCAGTGTCCTCTCATGTTTACATGTTGGTAAGCCATGTAAATTTTGTTTCTGCTTTGTTGACTTTGAAATGTTTTAATATTTATATTTGTTTTATTGTATTTCTTTTGATTTCAGATGAGTTTTTAACCTGATACACTACATAGACTAAAGTACTGGACCACCTACACATTAAACTTAAAGGAGGTGCTTATTATATCATACTGGATATCATATAGTCACTTTATTGATTCAGTGTGTTTCACACAGTTCTGTTTATTTTCTTCTTGGAGATATTTTCAAAGTCATGTTCTTACCTACTAATCTGGCGGGCCTATTGTCTGATTCACATCCCGCCAAAATAAAACATATTCAACAAAAAATAAAATGAACACATGTAGTTATATTCAATCAACAACAATCTTATCAAACTTTTAAAATTAGACTACTTCCATCTGCATTAGGCTCAGTCACCACCCCCCGCAGCGCCCTCCCTTAATCTCCCAGCATGCATCCTGCTCCAACTGTATCACTGTATCCAGTTTAAAATCGCTCAACTGATCCCTCAAGAACAATATGTTCCTAAGGCAATGAGGTGAATCTTCACTGCAATTTACACAATTTACCAGAAGATGGAGCCATTTCCCACCAAATGGCTCCTCAGCACTGACGCTTACTCCAGTGCAAAAAGAGCTCAAGCAGAGGCCACAGGGTGGAGGGAGGCGTAAGGACGTTACATGTGGTTAGCATCCCACTGGGATCTTTTGTCTGTGTGCTTGCAGGCGGCTTGGGCTTACTGCCCCCATTTGCGCCATATGTCACCAAAGGCCTGACTGTCACATCACATCAGGACCTCTGCAGTGATGGCATAACTGATTGTGGAGCTTTCAAATGCAGTCGCAGCACACTATTCAACACTTTATTAATGTATTATAATAAATGGAGGAAGGACAGAACTACTTTGTTCCCTGTGTACTTTTCAAATATGAATTAATAATGGTGAATATGATTTGTAATGTTTTTCCTTTACTTATCTGGTGTGTTTATGACTTTAGGAGGAAGGAAATCGCCTGGAGATTAGCTGATAAATCTTTCTACTTGTATCTCAGTCTAAAGTGACTTTAGGGTGTTTTCTTGAACCATGTAAGCATTTCAAGGCTCCTATGAATTATCAGACTACAACAGACTAAGGATTTAGTTGAGCACTTTCAATTTCTCACGGGAAAAAAAATAAAAACGGGAGATTCTTTTGTTGTAGGGTACCTGCATTCTTAGAGCAAAATGGGTGAAATATTTGTCATAATGTGTATCACTATTAGATGCAATACTTGAAATGAATACAAACTATCCTTAATTTTACAGGGTGCCTGTAGCTCAGGGGGCACAGCAAGTTATCTCCTCATTGGAGAGTAGGTGGTTTGGTCAAAGTATCCTTGTGCAAGATACTAAACCCCAAACCGCCAATGCGTAGTGTGTTGGCGTGTGAATGTTAGATAGAAAGCGCTTAAGAAAGAGGAAAAAAAATAGTGCTTGCATGACTGGTTGAATGAGGTATGTTGTTTAGTGCCGAGTGCTCAGGTAGAAAAGCACTGTAAGAACCACTCCATTTGCCAATTTAGCTTTTTTTTTCTTTTTAAACGCAATACACTTCACTATATGAATAAACACTTATAAGTAGGCCATTTTCTAGCACTCGTAATTTCCACTATGGCCTTATGTTAATGCTTTATGATCACTTTAAAACGTTAACTATAGCTTTAATCCTGCTTCGAGTTTCCGCTTTGTTAGTTGTGAATGATCGATAATGGTTTTTGTGTAGTTATGATACTCAATTACACAAAATAAACATCTTAATGTTTGGCAGTAAACCGTTACACGTTTCACTAGGACTTAGCAAACAGAGGTGCATTTTATTGAGAGCGCATCATTATCTGGCGAACATTTAACTGTGTCGCTACCTTGACAAAATCGGCTGGCGAAGGTAGCCTAACAAGCCCAACAACCGCAAACTCAACTCATTTTACTGCAATTTTTTATTTTTTTATTTATTACAAACGTTATGTATTAAACGCTGTCTCGCGTAGCTTTAAAATAGCTACAAATGCTCTGTGAACTCACGCACACACGACGGCTAGCCCCGTTAGCTACACAACTAGTGCGTCTTTAGCAGTGTCAGCCTTTCCTCAAATCTTTCGAGGGTTATAAAAGGTGCTCAGCGTTTGTTGGTGTTTATAGCCAAAACATGCACTCTTCTCGCCCTGTGAGCTTCTGTGGAAGCAGCCGGCACACGGAGAGGTAACCTTGTTAGCCGTGTTAGCAGTCATTACAGGGGATTGGAATCTGGCACGCTAAAGCAGGAAGCAGGCACAGCTAGCGTTCAAGCGGTTCACTCAGACACGTAACTTCTTCCCAGAAACGATGCCTAAAAGCAAACAGCAGCGAAACAGAGCAGTAAATATGCTTCACGTTCGCGTAACATATGACAGGGTAACTGGATGTCCACGAACCACTCAGAGTAGATTTATGGTAATTTTGCTAACACTCGCTGAAGCTAACAGGCTAGCGCCTAACCAACACGTTAGCCCAGAATTCGGTCGACGGGTGGGGAGTCCAAAGAGGCGCGGGGTGAGCTCCGCCGCGCCGCGGTTTGTTTGCAATAAAGAGCACAATTTCGAAAACCACACGCTACAGGACACGCACTTTTCCGCTGTCTAGTGTCAATTCCTCAAAATGGGGTCTGCTAACGTACGTCTCCGCCATTTTGTGACAGGTTTTTCATTGAGCAAAGGGGTACGTGTAATGGTTGAATGTAACCCCATCAAGAAGATATCCGCTTGGCAGTTGCAGGAAAAAGGGATCAGGAGTAATTTCCAACCATCCCGTGAGATAAAGTCCTTTTGAAGCGGTCACCAAGGGATAGTGGCAGCTTACCAAAAACGCTTACAAATTTTCAGCAGCAGATTGCAGCGTGGCGGTGGGGGAAAAAAATCAGTAAACACTGTATTGAACTACTTGTAAACTACCAAAATCTTTAACAACATTAAAATATGCTTTAAAGATAGTACTCACAGCGTGCAAATGAAATTAGGCATCACCAATATTTTTTAAATACCGCACTGTTACAGTATAGAGTCACTGTGAACATATCAATTTAATTTCTAATTAATTCATGTTTTCAACTAAGCTTTACCCGTCTCTTTGCACTGGAAAACAGTGTAATGTAATTTGAAACAGCTCTGAAAATAACTGAAGTAATGTAATACGTGGCAATATATGATCAAGTTCAATACTGTATATATATATATATATATATATATATATATATATATATATAATATATATTAGTCTAAACTGTATTATTGCTGTAGGAGATGAACGGTGTGTCCCTATTCTGTGTTTTACCATAGAAAAACATTAAACATATTTTGTCAGTATGTAAAGACTTTCTATAAAGGCTATTTTGAAATAATTTTGGAGCAATTTTCCTTTTATGAAAATATCCAACCATTATTACATCAATAAGGTGAAATGATTTGATTTTTTTCTGTAAAGGAGTGTGTATTTACTTGCCTGAAAATAAATAATTTCACCATTTTCCTGGGTGAGTTTCCTTATTATCCCAACTACATTAGTATTATCCCCCAGGACACATCCAAGTACCTCCTGACCCGTTTTCTAAGCGGAGATAGGAGTTGTCAGACGGTCCCTAAAAAAGAAAACAGTCTCTATTGTTCCAGCGGCCGCTCCGCTCTGGACGGTGCAGTTCCACCTTTGGACATAGAGGTCGCTGCACGCATGGCAGGCCGGCCTCCGCGGCCTTCACATCTTTTTGTCTGAGAACTGGATCCCTCTGCCGCTCTACAGTGTGTGCGATAGCCTCGGAGCTGCGTCCGTAACACACTGTCAAACCACTCCAAACGAATACAACCGCGACCAAAAGCATTAATTCAACACCTTCTGCCATGGCGTTTCTAATCTGCCGGTAAATCGGTCGTATTTGCGACTGTTCGTTGGAACTTAGTGCGGGCTTGTATCGGGCTTGCTTTCTGTGTGCATCAGTCTTTATTAGCGAGCTGCCGCTCTTCTTGCTATCAGCTATTTCTTTAACTTTTTAAACACTCAGCTTGGCGAATGACTGAGCGCCGGCGGAGTATGGGATCCTTGGTGTCTTAAGAAGCGACTGAAGTGGGGTTTAACCGTTTTTGCATGCAAAAACAATGGCAAATTCGACGGGGAAAAATCTACTAGATCAGCGAAGGAAAGGACAGGCTTTCCTGGACGAGCTGCGGCAATTTCACCAAAGCAGAGGGTGAGATTGGGGCGTCTTTATTCCCAAGAAATATAACTTTAATCTTCATTGCATGCAGCAGCGACTTCACCAGAAGTCTTATTAAAACATATGTGGATTTATTTCTTGTGTTTTCCCAACAGATCGCCGTTCAAGAAGATTCCTATCGTGGGTGGGAAAGAGCTGGATCTGAATGCTCTCTACATCAGAGTCGTCTCTTTAGGTGGATTTGCTAAGGTGAGTGTGAACTAAAAGTGTTATTTTCTCCACACTCTGCTGTCCGTGGACTTCCCGGCGGACCGCTCTGCAACTCCGTATGGGTAACACGGGACAAGTGTAAGCCGTTAGTAAAACGTTAGTGGGTTGGTGGCCTTGTGCTAGTTTGCCATGTATCTCTATGTAATGTGGTGGCTTGTGTTGTTGTGTGTGGTTTGAATTGAGAGTACAACCGCTCGGAGTCAGAGTGCAGTTGGAGCGACTCAAAATTAGCGGGCACGTTTAACATCGATTATCGGCTCGGAGCCCGGCCTCGGAAAACACCGCTTAGGTCGCGGGGTCTCGCCCGGGGTTTTACCGGTAGTTTTCACCCGGGGGAAGCCTGAATTTTCTTTCTCGCCATAGCCATCTTTCTTCGGCTTCATGGCTGATGACAAAATGTAGGCCTCACAGGCCCATGTAGTGCATACAGTAAACACTACCGAAACCCACTCCCAATTCAAACGGGTCGCCGCCAGCTAAAGCATTTGTTTACTGCCGGGGGGCAGTTTGCTGGAGTTTAGCCTCGCTGGGTTTTAACGGCAAAATGAGCAAAGTCAAGTTAGCTTGTTAGCTACTGTGCTAACTAGCCTGAACAGTAACGATAATGTCCTAAAGGGAGTCAGGCAGTTGTACTTACTGTACTTAATTGTAAATAAGCGCGGTTAATAAACATCCGAGGCCGATTTAAAAACGTTTTACGCCATACATCCTGGCGCTTTTCTCTCGTTCCAAATATTTTAGAGTAGTTTGCAAAAGTTATTGATTAATGATTCTGGTGTTGCCTCATTTGGGGGAACCTGTGGCAGAGCAGATGGCTGCAGTCGGTGTAACCGCTCTTTTTTTGTGGTTTGCCGGTGGTTTTTTTTCCCCTCTCTCTTTTTTTTTGTCTCCTAACGAACTCATTTCCTATTTTCAGGTCTCTGACAAAAACCAATGGATTGAACTTGGAGAGGAGTTTAACTTTCCGAGGAGTTGTTCCAACGCTGCATTCGCTTTAAAACAGTACTACCTTCGGTAAGTAGCATGGGCATGCAGCTCTCGTCCTCTCAGGTAGCATGTGGGAAGTGTTTACAAATGTAGAGATGCAGTCAGCACGCAGGAACCAGCCTCTCTGCGCCTCTCTGCTGGGAAGCTGCACTAGTACAACATTGTGACAGGCAGCTTAAGTTTATATTTTGTGCTTTTGCTCATAGCGGGGTAGATGGTGTGTGGGCTGTCAAGTCTGGGTCATAGTTTTGGAGAATAGTTTGAAGATTTTTGTGTGTCATGACCCATAAACGGCATACTAATGCCGGTTGGTGAAAATGGGATAGCCAGAGAGGACATATGGTTTTGATGCACCACTGAGCAGATCAGTGTGGTCTGATGTGCATTCTCCCCCCCCCAAACACTTAACACTGCCAGTGGTGGGAGTCTGCCTTCCCCAACAGCTGGCATTTGTGGTTTTGGTGTTGGCTTCTTTCTCTGTACTCCTTTTCTCCTCGTGCATGCAACGATTGTTCCCATCACCAGCACCTGCCTACAAGGGATTGCACCTGCAATGAAACACTTGTCGCCGCTTGTGGATATTTTACAAGTTGATATTGTGTATTGTCAACAAGTTATCTGATGCACGTTCACAGATAACCCTGTGGTGGAATTAATCAAAGTCTTAACACCCTCATCGCCACAGACCGTTATTAACTTGCTACATATTCAGTGTTAATGGCAGAATGTGTTACAAAGCAGGTTTTCTCAAAACAAATCACCATGTGATTTGGTGTAATGCGTCTGCTAGGAAGCCCTGACCTCTGACAAGACAACAGTTAAATCTCCTCCTCCAGTGGAAGTAGCTGTAGTGCAAAGGTGCAGGTTTTCTGTGCTTGTATTTCTGTAGATATCCTCCCAGGTTCAGTAAAAACTTAAGAAATAAGAGAATATCTTTTTGTCTGTGTCTAACAGGTTTAGTTTAAAGGATTTTTGAGCTTCTAAATTTGTTTTTAGGAGGACAATTTGAGCAATTAATTAGCTGCCGTTAAGCAGCTGTTATTTTATGTCAACAACAGATTCGTAAATGCCAGATGCAAAGTTGAGTCAGAAAATGATATAAATAAACATCATGGCTATTTGAGTGTCTTTCACCTGTCTTACTGAGCTTAGTCACTGTAATTATTGCCTATAATATTGGGAAGGAAGATGAGACATAGAGGAAAGGAGGCCTTACAGCTGCTGCGCTCTTGTGTCACAGCAGCTTTTTGAGCTGCTTTCTAAAGTTTATCTGAGGCAGCTTGGTGTAGTGGATGTCAGAGGCAGCAAGACTTGTCTTGCTTTAACTGCTGCTGCTGATAATGGAGAGACTATCCTCTTCCCTGCATGCTCTTCTTTTTGCTGATAGGAGAAGGTTTTTTTTCTCCTCTCCTCTTGTTTTGCCTGGCAAAAAGTGGGTGAATGTTGTAATCACTGTGGAGGAAATTTCTCTTTGGCGCTCTCCTGGGGAGTTCAGAGGTCACAGGCAGGTACACTGGTTGTACTCAGTGGAGCTGGTTCAGATTCACTGTCTCTCTCAAGGACACTTGAGCTGGGTGGATGTTTGCTAATATCAGTTAACCTTGATTATCCAGTTGAATGACCAGCTGTAACCACTGGCTGCCTGGCAGTTTGTGAGCAGTGTTTGCCTCTTTTAAGGCTTGTGACTACACTGGGAACAGTATATATATGGGTTTTTGTAGGTGATAATTAATGGCATTGTTGAGTCTTATGATGGTTCAGTTTGGTTCTATTTTTTTTGTGTCTGTTACTGTTATTTCCTATGAGTTAGCAGGTAGGAGTAAAGCTCACAAAATCTTCACCAGGATCGCACCGCCTGTGGTCCAAGTTCTTCTCTCTGAATGAATAGAATGATCATGATGTGGCCCTGTCTCTGGTCAACACTTCCCACTCAGAGCAGAGTAATAAGCAGTGCTGAAGTTCAGTGCCAGCTCCCGCTGCCATCTATTTGATATCTGAATGTCACTCTGTAATAAGTGAGCGGCGCTTGCCAGAAACATTTTTTCCAGCTCGTTTTCAACTTGTTGAAGCGCTGCTTTGACATCAATCCCACCAATGGCGCTGATTTCATTTCAACTTCAGGAGCGGACGGATTCACACTCTGGATCAAAGCGCCAGCATCAGATCACGCTGACACTCTGAGGGCGCAGCTGAAACGCAGCTATGTTTTCGGCCTCATTTATTGGCAATCTAGAAACACGGGATACATATTTCAATAAGAGGTGTGACATTAAGAAAATCCCTAATCAGTCAGTCAGACATACAGAAGTTGCTGCAGAAAAAATGTGTTAAATAATATATTGAACGTGGCCAGGGCTTTTGCCCACCGTGAAAAAGTGTGAAAATTTAAAGGGATTCAGAGTTTTGGAAAATGATGGAACAGTCTGCTACATCACTATAGTGTATATATGTTTCCCCTCCAGATCTCTTCCTGTTGGTCTGCTACCTTTTTATAGTTCTATAATTTGGCATATCTTTATGTACTCTGCACTGGATTGGTTTCAAGTTACTTAAGGCTGCTTCCAGTGTTCCTGTAGCTACAATGCAATTTGACAATTTCCAACGGTTTTCTCTTCCATTAGTAGGTTCATATGATTTGGAAGTGGTTTGGAGTAAACTTTGAACCCTTTTTATTCCCCCCAGTAAAACACCATGCAGTTTGTCCAGGCAAACTCTGTAATTTGAGTGAATGAAAGGTGTTTTGAAATGAGGCCTCTCCTGGTCTTGCTTTAGTCTTGGACTACTTTTTCCAACCTAGAAACCAAGTCAGCTGACGGATACCCTGGTTCAACCTTTGTTTGCCCTCACTGCTGCAACCCCATCGGGAGGAAATCGGGCCCTTGAGTCTGACATCAAGGAACATTCACTCCAGCTTCTGTGAAAGCTCAAATGGACAATTCATCTGTTTTTTTCCCCCAATGATGATGTTTGTAGTCATGGCTTAATTTGGGTTTTTGTAACACTTAAAACAGTTAAATGGGGAGAGTGTTCAGAAATTGGCTCATGTCATATTCAGTTATCTAGACAGCCTTGTTTTTCAAGATTCAAACTGGATGTCACCTTTTTGACCCATGCTATACTTATGATGAAGTTTTGAATTTTTAATACTAAGTGGTTACACACACACACACACACACACAAAAAAGAACAGGTCTTTGTCTTTACTACTTGTTGCTGAATCAGTCAACACTAAGTGATCTGTTTCCAGAGTTCAGCAGGCTGCTTCTTGTGCAGACCAGACTTTGAACACTAACAGCAACATGAAGAACCAGGTGCAATCCTGTTCATGGGTTTACTCATTTCACTCAACAGTGGGATGTTTCACATCGTAATATAAATCTTCTAATTTAAACATGTGTTTCTCAGTCATTTCTGATTGTGACCCTACTTTTAGACCCCTGGTTTCTCATGACTCCTGCAATTAGCTGGTGATACAGTCATATGAGCATGACATCATTGCAAGTGGATTATGATTAATGCAATTTCATGCTTTCTTGAATGAATTTTCTCAGGAAAAAGCGTCAAATGAATAGAATATCAGTCTTGGGGATCTTGTGTCCACTCTGCATAATGAACAATGACTCATATTAACCTAAAAACTCCTGAAGTAACTGCAACATACAGGGAACCCATAGAGTCTGTTAATATATCTATATGGCTGCCATAGACAGAAAAAAAAATGGACATAGCTATTGTTTTGGGCTGCTTTCACCATTGCTATCTTGGTGTTTTCAAACTGGATGTGACGATGAATGAATGGCTATGGCTGAAACCGCATGCTCATTGGTCAGCGACTTGTCAATCACAAGTTTTCTGACAGTCAGAATGACAACAATTGACAAAATGGCAGTTTTCTGTTCAGTCTTTCACCCCCTGGTGTCCATCGTAAGAATGCAGGTTTGAGGCATTTCTGTCTTGGCTTCACTTTTCAGACCCAGAAGCTACATCCATCTTTTGCACGGTCTGTGGTGGCAGTCAGTGTTTCTCACAGATTTAGACTCTCTGTGTGCATGTGGATTGCAAAAGGAGACACTCATGCTTTTGTAAATGAAATACGAACTGATACCATTTATAAGTCCCACCTGCAAATATTATATTTGCACGTGACTAATTTTTGTAGCCATGAACGCACTCTAACTCTGCTGTTTTGACTGCAGCGTAGCCCTTGTAGCTTCGCCGAGTTTGACACATGAACCAATATGAGATGGGAAGGGCTGGGGCTAACTGATTAGCAATGACTTTCAGAGGAAGGCTGAGGAAGATCTTGGAGCATCTGTTAAATCAGTCTCAGATGGTGGTGCCCTCTTAGGTGGATAATGGTAAAACAAATCAATTGCTAAATGTCAGCTGTTACACACTCGGGCAGCCCCTCCAGCTAAAGTCTCAAGTATGGAGGATCACTACTAATGTTGCATGTAAAGATTATATCTGTGTAGTTTGTTAAATATCAGGTCTTCAGTTTAACATGTGATATCACTGTTTCTAGAAGGAGACACACCACAGAAAACACAACATTGAACTATTGCCCAGCTTTGCACCACAGACACATTTTTACTAGCGGGTGTTAATTTTCACACATTTTTATGAGATTATTCCATGTGCCATCATGGCTGTTTGGTGCCTCTTTGCTTCCTGTGCGTGCTGTATGGTCTCCTGCTCGTTCTCCTGAAACATCTGGATGAGGTGGCGTTTGATCTGGCTCGCATTAGCTCTGTTTTTATTCCTCGTGCCTCGTCAGAGCTGCCGCTCAGACTTTAGGGTTGGCCAAATAAAGATGAGTTATTGAGAAAGGCATGTGGACCAGTGCCTCATTCTGCTGTTTTATACACATTAATAGGAGACATTGAACAAACTAAGAGCAAACCTTCTATCACAGATAACATCTGAAGGCTCTTGAGACTTTGTTTTTGGTCTGTCTGTAATTTGACCTGCCTTCCAGCAGTGTTGACCACCACTGATAGCTTAATCTCCTTCTCTCTGTTTCCTTGCTAACAAACAGATGGGCAGATGTACTTGACAGCTGAGCGGAGCTACAACCAAGCTCCACCATTTCTTAAGATGAATGATCTAGTTATGTTCTGGGTGCTGTATAGGCTGCAGCGCTTTAGTAAAACTACACTTTGCTATGTGCACTTTGCATTTAACTGGAATTTGTTCGCTGTATTCTGTCAATCATAAGTCAAAAGGAATCCGTGTCTTAGAAGAGTAAAGTCTCCACAGAGTAAATCTCTGATGTTTTGGTGTAGGAAGAAATCCATGATGAGATTATATACACACTGTGTGGACAAAGTGAGCGCTCACTAGTAAGGAACACTTTATAAGCCCATACAAGCGTTATTGTCTTCACACACCGCTTCTTAATAATAGAGCTTTTCACAGGACGCTTCGACCTGGGAAAGCACAGGTGTATCACTGATGGCTGCATTCAAATTGAGGGAAGGTGGCATGCATGATTGAGCCAGAGCCAACTGGCAACCTAAAGCAGAGGACCATTCCTGTAAGCTGAAGTAGTTGGAAGTAGTTTTTTTTTTGTTGACATTTTTGACTGTAAGTAAACATTTTGCGCATGTTGCATTTTAGGAATGTGAGCTACTAGTTGACCATACAGTTAAGCAATGCAATGGTTGCTTGTCGGCCCCAGAAATACTAGTCAGCTAAGCTGATGATTCATATTTTAATAATGTACAACTCCAGTTAACCGATGGGTCCTAGGTGTTGCTCAGCCACCTACAATTAGATGGCAGCACCTCTCTCTCGCTCCCTGAAGTCATGATTGTGAAGGCGTGCAGGGTCCCAGGTTAAACTTTTCTCAGCTTTGAAGAATCTAATGAACTGTTTCAAATGACTCTTAAATACACACACAATATTTGTACGGACACTGTTTAACCTCATCAATTAGACTGTGCTCAGTTTTCTTGCTTTTAGACTAATCACTTTTTTCCTCCAGTTTTATCAGCTAGTCAATTAATTGTCTGGAAAATCCTTGAGTGCAGTATTTCAGTTTTATGTTTATTATATAAACCGATATCCATAGTAATCAAATTAGTGACTGCTTGAAAAAGTACTTCTTGAGTGTCAGCGCAGTAGTGAAATCACAGCTGCAGTTTGGATAGATCACATTTTAACCTTCTGAATATACAGCATATATTAGTGCTTCATCTTGCTATTTACAGTATTACAGAATAGCTGGTTGTAGACAAACTGTGCAAGTGGTCACCATCTCTATTTCCAAGGTGATGATGTGGCTGCACACTGAAAAGCTATCATAAAAGGTCCAACTTAGTGCAACCTACGTGGGGGGTTTCAGCCATTATTTTTTAGAGGACCTTTTCTTCTCATTTCTAAAGCTGCAGGAGCGTTTTTGCATGATTCGCAGTTCAAAGTAATCCGTCTGTCTTATACTGGACATCGATATATCTCCTCAATTTAATCCTCTGCTTTAGCTCCTATTCCTTTAAGGCAGCTTTCTTCTGATTGGCTGCCACTTATAAACAAAGTAGTGCATGAAATGACCATATAAGGATTTCCGCTCTCACTGACATCTTTCAGAGCCAAAAGGAGAAAAAGTGGCCTAATTTATTTGAAATTTTGGCCGTTTTTAATGAGTGTCCAACATTTTGTATACAGTATGTATGTAAGAAAAAATAAGGAAAAGATTAATGGGTGTCCTTTGAGTCACTTTGCATCACGAGTCATTTGGCATACTGTTCCTTTTACAATGCTCCAGACCGACTTTAAGTTAAACAAATGACCAGTACTGTCAGTGATGCTGCATGCAGTCTTTCCTCAGTTGGCTCGGTGACATCCATAAACGGTCCTGTGATTATTGACAAAGTAAACCACCCTCAGCCTGCTCTGGGCAGCCGGCTCCATTAAACCCCAGCAAACATTTCTCTGCAGAAATTGGCAGTTGGGTGTGTTTGCATTTCTGCGTCCTCGTCCAGCAGGGGGCAATCAACTCTCACACACTGACACGCACCGGGGGCATTTGGGCAGCTCAGAGTAACTGAAGGCAGGAGTGTGTGATCCAGATCTCCATAAATAACGCAGTATTAATGACAGTAGCAGTTTGCACTCTTGTGTCTGCTCATCACTGCTCATGCATTGTCAGTTTCCCATGCCATTGTGCTCGACTGAGTTATTTAGGAAGGAAAAGGTGCCCGATGACAAAACACACTTCTCTAAACGGTTGTAGTAAAATTAAGGCAAACCCTGGCGGTTTCTGCTGCTTGGTGGTCGCATGCTACTGAAGCTGCAGGGGACTGATGTTCCTCTCAAAATGCATGTATGAGGGTGGGGGGTGGGAATAAAGGGGGAAGGGGAAGCGCAAGCACAAGCAGCTGCAGCCGGCTCCTCTCCCCTCTTCCCATGCCCCCACCCGTTTTTACCCACAGCCTTTTTCTTTTTCCCCTCATGCTTATGCCCAGACAGCGGTTGATGACGCTGCAGTTGGGAGTGGGGCCTATCTCTCTCTCTCCCGCGCTCTCTCTGTCTCCCACCCTTCCTCCCTCCTCACTCACTCTCTCTCTCTCTCTACAAATGAAGGCTGAGTGTATTTATAGTCCGGCGTGTCACCCGGCAGCCAGCGAACGGGGGATTACCTCGGCCACGATGAACAAGCAGAGCCTAATTCAGAAACAGGCACTCGCTCGGTGACTCACGGCCACACAAGCCGGGCTCGCCACACTAATAATACTGAGGTATTTTATTTTTTGTGTGTGTGTGTTTGTCTAGAAGCTTGTCCACATTTTTGAGGCATTTATCAAATCTAAGAGAGTGTAAAGCTCAAGTCACATGCGCATTTACAGTGGTTTTATTATTTTTTTCCCTACAAGTTGAGTATGAACTTCCCAAGAATGAGGATGGATTTGCTGGATGTTGGCTCACAGCTGTTTCCTTGCAGCTGGCTCACGTGTCTCTACTTCTGATTTTTCAGCAGGTGCAAGTCAGGAAAATGTGGACGTTATTTTCATTGATTTGAAATTGAAGTTGATGACTCGCTGTTGACAGTTCAGTTGCACGGAAAGTGCGGTATTTAAAATGTTTAAAAATGCATGGAAAGCACCTCCCCCCCTTTATTCACACTGTCATATAAAGTCACAAATCATCAGTCTTTAATCATGCAAAGACATTACTTTCTTATGGTGTGCTCATTTCCTATGTAGATCATGCTTTACTTAACACTTGATACCCCGTGAAAGCATCACAGCCTTTGGAAAAGTGGCTTTCATTGGCACTGTGATGTTTAATTCTCATCTACACTGAATTACTCTCTTCACTGTCTGCTTGTCTCTGCTTTGTCTCTGCAGTTCTCGTGCTCTTAGGGCAGTATAGGAGTCTTTTCCATGCAATACTCACATGATTGTCGGGTGCTGATGTTTTCTGGTGACGATTGCAGGTGTTCCTCTTTGTCAGGTCAGCCAAATCCTTTAATCGGTGTGGAGTGCAACACGTTGTATTTACTGTGTTGTCTTTTACCTCCATGACCCTTTGGCAAACAGCTGCATACTGGAATGTGCATTTGAAGGCGAGCTGGTTAAGTATTTGCATTATTCTGTGCCAGGGTGATAAGCGGCTTGAGGTCCACAACACTGCTGTGTTGGCCCGGTGAGGAGAGATGATGCTGGTGTTGCAGCTGTTAGTCTTTAGCTGTCACTCTTAGGGAAATGAACATGCTTGGGCTGAGTTATATGGTAGAGGAAATGCTGCCAGAATCACCTTGTTATGCAATAAGGGAAAGTCAGATCACTCAGAGGTAAATAGATAGTAGGCTACATACCTTCTAGACAGTTTAATTGCAAAGGGGTGTTTACTTTTGTTAACACAAAAGTACCTCTCATACAAGCACCAGCAGGTACCATTGTAATATAACATACTTTTTAATGGCAGTGAAGTGACCCCAAGGGCCTTAGGGTATTTAGTGTGGAAGTCACATTCATTGTCCTGGTAAAGTACGTTCCTCTGAATTTAGATGAGCTATTATACCTTGTGTTGCTTTCAGTGCAGTTTGAGAAAATAGGATATGTGTGTTTGTATGTTTTTTCTAGTGTAAATGGGTGTTGGCCCTACAACTCTACTTGTAATTTGAGATGTGTTAATTTGCGTGTTGTATTTATGGTACAGTGTATGTACTTCTCTGTAAAGTAGCTCTTGAATAGTCACTGTAACACATTACACACACACACACAGTAAAATGCTTTATTTGGCAGAGCTGATCACCTCAGTGTTTGCTCAACCTCTTAAGAGTTGTATTGACTCTCCACCCATGCGTTTTGGTTCTTCAGTCGGACCAGCAGCGACGGGTCTGTCTGCACAATGCCAAACAGCAGCGAGCAGACTCTGCAGAAACTCTGTGGGCATTCCTCAAAGTGACTGTACTTTAGCTCTGGATTAACTAAATCTGACACGGTGCACTAAATACACTCTACCTGCTAGCCTTGTTGGCCTAAATTATTAGCCCGAATTAAAAATGGGCATAAAAGCATTTGTGTAAATCAAAGTAAATATTCAGATTATGTTTTGTTTACAGGAAACAGTATGAAATGTTAGGATGGTTGCTGAGTAGCCTACTAATGTTACTATAAGCTCTAATGTTAGTTACAGTACATTAGCTTAGGCATTTATGTATGCTAGCCACTGGCAATGCCAACTTTCTCAATAAAATGCTAAAGTTGATTTAAGAATGACATAAGAATAATAATACAAACCAAAACTTTTTCACATTGAATACTTTGAACAGATCGCACCATTTGCTAAATACCATTTGCAAATCAGTTATTACCCCTTGGTGGTCGGTCAGTCTTTTCATATCAGCCAATCTGTTCAGAGCTATTGCGGCAGCTGCGCCAGTCGCTATCTTCCACGTGTAGTTTCTCCCCTGCTTGTAGGTTCTTCTTCAGCATGTAAGGATGGACTAGAACACATGTAGGTGTATGCTGCACCCATCGGTTCCAGAAGAACTGCAGCCTCAGTGCATTTGCTGCTTAAACAGTAATAAATGAATAAATAAACCCCATCCCTGCTTGGTTTGGATGTGCTGCTGCACCCAAAGCCTCAAGCTTTAACATGAAAGTTGTCAGACCGTTTAGCCTAACCTTTTCAAATGATATGCTTGACTGATTATGCAGTTGTGATATGCAAGCTGCTGCAAAGTTCCAACTCGACCTTGTTGAACAAAATGAAGCCTCAGTGACAGCTTCTTTGACACCATCAATAATTCGGTCCAAAATTTATTTATTTTTTTTAAAGAAAAGAAAATGGTTAACTGTATATTGCAGTAGGTATCTCTGTTAGCATGGTAATACTTCCATGTGTCTTGTACACAGCGTGGCAGTTTACAGAATGAACCTACTCCAATGGAACTAGTAGAAGTAACTTTGAACAGCGTTATTTCCCCGTGCCCAGTGTTAAACACTGTTTTTATATAGGTTAAAGAAAGAAGTCAGCCACTGTGTTAAACGTGTGCAACTCATAAAAAAAAAGCGTTGAACTCCACGAGCGTAAATTTAAGACTGGACTTTTCACTTTGCTCGCTAAGCTTGTGTGCTTGTCACAGATTAGGTGTGCATTATTTGTGTTTATTTAAAAAATACAAAAGTTTCCCTCTTGTGCTTTTTCTATCTTTCTAACATCACAGCTACTCTTTTGTTCTGTGGCGCCTTCTTGACAAGCTATTTAAAGGCGTTATTGATGCCTAAGGAAATTTGTTTATGCAGATAATTTGCTTATGCAGGTAACTGGAGTTACCTGACATGGAGCCCCAGATTTAGAAAAGCCAAACTGCAAATGAAAATTGCCTTTGTGTTGTCTCTGTTTCGCGGAGCTTCAGAGCATACTGTAACCTCTTTAGCTATTAGTGACATTTTCAGTGTGTTTGCAGCTTCTTCAATATGACCAGGAGCTGCTGAACTAGACAGAGAGGCAGTGGAGGCAATCACGGAGTAATGCAATTTCTCACTAATGGGGAATTATGTTTGTCCTCATTCTTAGCTGTTGGCTGATTAAAGCTGTTCTTACTTAAACTTTAAAGCATCAACTTCAGCCTTTCTGTGCTCACAAAAATATGCCCGTCTGCATTAAAAAAACATAGCTTGTGCTTTGAAAAGGAAGTAGAGCAGATATTCGCATCAGAATGCACGCCAAGCGAGTCTCGGCTTATCGTCTTCTCCTCTCTTCCCACCACACAGATACTTGGAGAAGTATGAGAAAGTCCACCACTTCGGCGAGGATGATGAGGAAGCGCAGCCGGGGAATCCCAAAGCCTCTCTTCCAATCGGTGCAATTCCCAACTCTTATAACTACCAGCAACACATTGTATCAGGTAAAGTTCTCTCTGTGTTCACTGTGTTTGTCACATCTGTATCAGGTACAGGGGTCCAGTTTCTACCTGCACACTTGCTTTCTTTCCTTCTCACTCATTTCTTTTTTCCTCTGAAGTTCATCTCGTCGCTGTTTCTCTGGCTCTGCCCTTCGGCCAACTCGAACACTCAGTCCTCACACAGCCGTGATTGCGGCAGTGCATCACTTCATCAGAGCTGGGCGTGTGATGAATGCCGAGCCGGTCGGCCCACAGGTCAAGCATATGCATAGAAATATGGCTCGACTGTAGCCATTTGTTTCAAGGATTTTCTCATCAGTAGAATTTATTGTGAAGGCTCAGAGAGCTTTGTTGTCTCTGATAGTGTTAGATAGGGGGCCTGAAATGCTTCAGAAGTTCACTATGATCTGTTTATAAATTCATGTGAGCTTTTCATGTTCTGGCATCAAGCAGTCTTCTTTTTCTTGTTCTGTAGTGAAGACTGGAAATACAGGAAATGAGCTTGTGCACCATTTACTTGGAGGTTGAAATCATGTGACACAACCTTTTGTAAAGCGTCTAATTTTACCAGTTTTTGGACAGATTAAACATCATGTGCCTGTAAATCTTATTGCAAATAAGAAGCTGGAATTTTGAGGGATGAACCAGTTTATCATTTTGAAAATTCAGGGTTTTTCCTACAGAGAATTTTAAAAAAAGTTTTTTTGCCTTTATTTTACAAAGGACAGTGGAGAAAAGGCAGGAAAGTTAAGAGAGAGAGAGCAGGGGGGCGACGCGCAGTAAAAGGGGCAGGTTCGAACCCGGGACTCTTCAGTAGCCTTATAGATAATGGGTTACCTGCTCAACCTGGTGAGCTATACCGGTGCCCTACATAGACGCTTTTGGTACCGACACCCTGAAAAGCTGTTTGAACCAAAGGAAAAATCACGAGCATCAAGTTGATGGCACATAAACTTAAATATGATGTCTTTGTTTTCCCGGCAGTCAGCGCTCCTCTCACCCACAGCGTCTGTATTTTACACAGACACTGGATCAGCCAGCAACGCTGCAGTGTTTTGGTTTTCCACGTCCGCTTGGGCCTGGGCGATGTAAATTTCAGCGAGTGCTGGTGGCTGTGCGGATGTCCACGTGCCTAGCTGTTTTTGGCGACTGTGTCGACTCGTCCGCGGAGAATTTACATTACTGTGCACCAACCACACATGCACCCCGGGCAGCGGACTTCAGAGACATGGAACAGGAATGACCGCTCAGCTGTTCGGTCTCCAGCTGTCTGTGTCCAAAACGGAGTAGATTCAAGACTCTCTGCTCTCTGCGGTCTGAATGCTCCTCAGGAAACCCTCTCAGTCCGGACTCTCCCGGTGGTTTTAGCTGTAGTATATTACAGGATTGCAAACGCCCTCTCTTGCGTGTGTTTAATGCTGTGTGTAGTCACCCACCGAAGGCCCATCCTGTGCCAGGAAAAACCCTGATGTTGGTGTCAGCCCAGTATTTCCCACACATAGACTTTGCTTAGCTGGTCTGCCTCAGTATTTTAATGGATGCCAGAGTGTATTTGCTGACTTATTTCACTTCTTGGCCAACTGAGAGAACAGACTGGCTTGCCTGCCAGGTTGCTCTTGAGGCATATTTTGATATCTTTCAGCTACTTCTTCAGGTATTTAGTATCTGCCTTGTTGACTGCTATGTGCAACCCAGATGACCTATACCAATATCAGTGGTCAGTGTTGATCTGTGACATCACATCAGTTTAGTGCCGGCTAAATGCTGAAAAATGGTGATGAAGAGCTCAGAGACGCTAAAGAATTAATTTTTTCGTCTCGCAATGAGTCTTTGGAGTTTGACTGTCAGCATCAGCACGATTGGTCTCTTTACAAGTCAAACCAGTGAGACATGGTTGGCTTATTTTAACGGAAATCTGCACTTCCTTAAAAAAACAATTTTTGCTTGGGCAAATAAAACCCTAATTAAGAACAATTTTCTAACAGTGCTCTGGCTAAAACGTCTTCTTCCGCTAAGCAGGATCAGCTTTGTTTTGAAAAACATGAACTTTTATTTGTTTTGTTGGCACAAAAAGGGGGATTGTGAGTTAGGACTCAGCTTTCTTCCAGAGAGTTGAGAGATAACATGCATATTGCCTGAAATGTCAGTAATTTTTCGGTGAAAGTTACGCTGCCCTCACCATGATCCTGCTCATATATCCCAAAGCCTTCCAGACGACCGCTTCAAGCTCCAAATGAGCACCGAGAGGGTCACAAATGGCCTTTTTGTTATGTGTTGGTACGGCTTCTTTATTTTATAGGGTTTGTGATGTTTTTCTTAATAAGTCCTTGGCTGTTTGTTTTCCTAGTCTCTTTGGCACTTTATCTCCATGGTGATTGTTATTCATAATCCTCTGACTATGCCGTTGAATTATAACAGACTACTGAACGTCCCTCGTCCACAGTAGCATTTATTTGAATGCTTAGAGAAAGAAGATGGGGGTGATGAGGGGTCTCTCCCTCTCGTTGTCTCAAAATAACTAAAGTAAAAGACCCGTGGGACAGCTGAGCTTTCTGCTGTTGATCCAATTCACAACTCTGCTTTTTGTACTTCTCATTTAATCCCTTTTGTTACACAGTGACTCATTTAATTCAGTTTTCACCTTGCTAAGTGCTGCTGTGTTTGAACTAAGACTATGAAGCATGCAGTAATTGTCTGCACTTTTTTTTTTTTTTTTTTAATATTCTTGGAAGTCGCTTACACGCACCTAAGCATTGACTAATTATTTTTCAAAGCCAGGCATGCAGTTATTTCATAAGAAACAACCCCTGAAGAACCACATTATATTTCCCACAGAATGTGTCTGTGCATGTGGCCAAGGCCGGCCTCTTGTCTGTTTTGTCAGACGGCGCTCACACACACACAGTGTGAGATGTCCATTAGCCTCACAGCGCTGTGGAGTTGACCGCTGGGCTGCTCTCAGAGGTAATTGACTGTCCTGACAACAGTTATTGATGAAGGGAAGAAGGAAGCGCTTGTTGGTTTTCCCTTCGCCTCACTTTAGATTAGAGTGTCCAGCCTTTCGGTCGCAGGCTCTTTCCTCGCTGCCTGCTGAGCTAATTGTCTCCAAAACATGACCATGGTGTGGAAAAACACGACAAATGGTGTTAAACTTGCTTGTAAGGTTTTATTTCCCCTCCGTTCACTAGCCAAAGAACACGGTTATTCCTCCATAATGTTTGTTGCACAACGCTTGTATTCCTGCTCTTTTTCTAAAGCTTGTGATTGTAAGTATTAGGTTGTATTGAGCGGCGATGATTCACTAATTCTTTGCTTGTAATACTCACATGGACTCGCATGCCCTTGGTTGAAACCATTAATTTAAAATCAGCTGTAATGTGTATAATAGAAGGAGAGCTCGTGGTGACAAAGTGTAACAGTTCTATGTAGGTTTACAGCGGCTCCTTGTATTATTTTCAACGCCCACACCTTTTATACTTGTGGTTCACTCTCAGTGCATTGTTTCCAGCATTAAAGCTCCACAGAGTGACTGTACATTTACCCAGCTTCCAGCAGCACACAAAGGTGGCAACAAGCTGTCCACCGCAGAGCTAGAGCTGCAGCTAACAATTTCATCATGACTTCAGTTCTTTGCTTAATTTCTTAGCAGTTTTGTCTGTAATACATAGCTTAAGTTGATTAACATTTAGTTAGTACTGTGCCTCTCTAAGATGCCCTTCTTATTCCCAATCATATTACTGACCTGTTGCCAATTAACCTAATAAGTTGCAAAATGTTCCTCCAGCTGTTTCTTTTTAGTACCGCTGACTTTTCCAGCGTTTTGTTGCCCCCCTGAGACGTGATGCTGCCTTAGAATTCAATATGAGCTCAGATTTTTCGTCAAATAATAAAACATCTCAGTTTAAACATGCAAGTTTTCTGTGTTCTGTTGTGAATAAAATTTGGGTTCCTGAGATTTTTCTAATCATTGCATTCTGTTTTTATTTCCATTGTGTAACGTGTTCCAACTCTTTCAGAATTTGATTAGTATAAACTTGAAACTATGAAAGAGCAAAAACATTTTGAGTCTCATCTTAAAAGTAGAGAGGGTGTCTGTCTCCCAAATCCAAACTTGGAACTGGTTGCACAGGAGCTGGGCCTGAAAGCCATTCTGCTTTTAGAAACCCCAGGAACCACAAGTAAGCCAACAGTCTGAGAGCGAAGTTCTCTATTGGGATAATACGGCCCTATGAGGTCTCTTATGATAAGATGGGGCCTGATTATTAAAGACCTTGCATAGAAAGGGAAAGATTTTAACTTGTAAGCTTGGCATCCTCATCTTGGCTGTGTTATATAAGACAAATTGATACAGTATGTGCATTTCTTTATCTTATGATTGGAATTTTTGTGTTAACTATCTTTTAAAGCGTGGTCATTCTGATTTGGATGTAAATTACAATGTTTAAAATCTTTATCACTGATTTAACACAACAGATACAAATTAGCCCCTGCCTTCTTATTAGTTAACAAGGCTGATATTGGCTGCTTTACAATGTGTGGCTGATATATTGATAGATTCTTGTCAGTTACCATGAAAAGCTTTGAAGCCCTAGTGTTTATCATTGCCACATGCGGTCCTGGAAACACTTAAAGAAGCTGGAGTTTCGGTCAGATGTTGCCCACAATTTAGTGTCATGTTGGTGGATCATGAGCAGTCTTGATGCAGGTCCTTTAGATATTTGATGGATAAAGATTTCTGAATGACCTTACATTTAATTTGGGATTTGCAAACTGCAGTTTTGTTGTTCTTCTGTTCACAGAGACATACACTGAGACCTGTGACATGTGCCTGCATTGAGCTGATGCTGGCTGATTTTTATTTATTTATTTATTTTCTTGCTCTAGCTCTGGTAGATCCTTCAGAAATGAAGTCCATTTGTACCATAGACCCTGAATTTAAATGTAACTATGTTGTAGAGGGACAGTTGAAATAGTGCTATAATGGCCCTGCTAGCTCAGTCAGAGGTAATTATTTGACAGCGTCTCTGGAAATCTCTCACTGAGCTTGGGTTTACCGCGCTGTCTCTGAGGCCTGCGACAACTGTTAGTTCATCCTGCTCATAAAGCCATGTCTGTCAGACGGGATGTTGTCTGTCGGTTCTCTGCACCTCTGTGCAGGAACCGACTCGCTGCAGGTGCTGGAGGACAAGCGCAGGCAGGCAGCTTCTGAATGGAGCCGTAGCTGCTTTAATGGCAACTCAGCTGAATTACATTTGGCTTCACAAACCTTTTCAGCATGGAAATCAAATTCACTCAGCGGGACTCTCCTCTCAGTTATGATTGGTTTCCAGAGGCAGCAGTCTACAAAGATCCTGCACCAAAGTGAAATACCCACTGTATGGAGGAAAATGACATCTATGCACACAAAATGATGGATAGCAGAAAATCCAGCAATAGCACAGGGAGGAATCTCAGGTCTTTGCTGGCAAAATGATTGCACCTCCACACTGGAGAGCCTCTCAGTAATGATATTCAAAACAGAACTGTTTTCCCACACAGTTAGGAGTTGGGATTAGAAGCCTTTTAATTATAAAACCTCATCACGGAGGTTGACTGAGTCACATTTAGATGCAATTAAAAGTTAAAGAACATCCATGTTCATTAGACAAGACACAGCACATCAAACTAATTGTCTGAGCAGGTTAATACCCAGTCTGGTTTGCTTAAAACTCAGTTAAAGGAAATGGAAATGTGAACTAAAGTTGCTGGAAGTGTGCAGGCATATGCAGTCCTCTGAGGGATGAGCTGAAGGCCTTCCTCTTCTCTCTGCTAAAATTTAAATGTTGCTGTGATTACTTCAAAAACCATGCCTTGTCCTGGTTCATTTTTCACTCTCCTCCAGACACTTTTATGGTCGAATGGAACGACAGTTGCTTATATTTCACATCAGCAACATTATATACACGCAAGCCACTTGTGTTTACTCGAGCTTTGGCAGGAAGACCACACTGTAACACTGCTTGTCTTTGCTTTCGAGGCTTAGCGACACCTTCGTCCTCTGTTTGGTGCATTTTGTGGATAGATGTTTTTTGTTTCGTGTGTCAGTCACTGGCCATCTTCGTAAATATAATTTTCTGTCTTTTTTTACCAAACTTAATTAGTTGCAAGTCTAAGGGTGCCCAGAGTGTAGCTTCATGCTTACAATCCCCAGGAGACTGATAAATGTCATTCATACTCACTGGCTTGTTTCACCAGTCACAGCTGATGTCATGACATCCCATCTTGACATCTTGGACTGCGAGAGCGAACTCATACAGGCACAGGGGAAACACGCAGACTCCCCACAGAACCAGGAGGCTCGACTCAGGAACCTTTGTGCTTCGAGGCAACTGCGCTCACCGCTTCACCGCTGTGCAGCCAGCCGCATTCTCACTACAGGAAACAGTTTAGATGGCAGGCCTACCTGAGGTAGTGTGTGAAGACTGTGTAGGTGGCGGGACAAAGGACAGACACTCATTAACTGAATTCACCTGACTGCTTCTCTGCTCTCATATTGGCACACAGACTTTGTACCAGAGAGATGGCAACTTAAAGACACTGAAAATGTCTGTGTTGGGCACTTAAATGGCACTCTTTTTTTTTTTCTGTATCTTTTCCAGGAAAGCAGGTATTGGACATTGCTCCCACTTTACTGATATTTAATACCTTTTTGCTTGTTGTTTTCCCCTCAGACTATCTCCGCCAAAGCTATGGGCTGTCTACGGACTTCGTTCCGCCGTGTGACTACAACAAACTGGTGCTGTCTCTCCTTTCGGGCCTACCCAACGAAGTGGACTTTGCAGTTAACGTTTGCACGCTGCTTTCCAACGAGAGCAAGCACGCCATGCAGCTGGACAAGGACCCCAAACTGGTCACGTTGCTTCTGGCGCATGCCGGCGTCTTTGATGACTGTACGTTCCCAACATCACTCAGTTTGGACACATGCTGAATAGCAGCATATAACATTTAGATGTTTTTTCTTTTTCTTTTTTTTTCTTTTTTTTTGAACCGTGGTGATGATGATGATGATGAACAAATATTATATAAGGGCATTCAGATCACTACTTTTATTAGTGTTGGGAGATCTCCTTAGTGTAACTGTAAAGTTCAGTTATCAACTGTATTATGGAAGCAGTAGCATGTAAAGTAATTACAAATTACCATGAAGTTGTATCCTAAACTTTTTTTTTTATTTTTTTATTTTTGAAAAACCATGTTTTCATTTTAATTGTGCTTCCCTAAAGAAGAGCAGTTATTCTGTGGGCTTGAGGCTTCAATATTTTCCCAATTTGCTGTCTCCCCTCTCTCACCTCTTTATTCTAGGATCAAAGGTTCTCTCTTCTTAGCACCTCCTAAATATAATTTGTCAAAGGGGAATTGAAGAACAAGAGAAAAGAGAAATGATACCATGCTAAGCTCTGGTGCTCCCTCTAACATCCTTCTGTGTCTTTGTAGCGCTAGGCAGCTTCTCCGGGGTGTTTGGGACGGACTGGAAGGAGAAAACCTCCCGAGACTTTGTCAGGGTGAAGTATTTTTTATGTGATTTTTTTTTTGTGTGTTTTTTTTGTTTTTTTTTTTGACAAAAAGTCTGTTTTCTGGCTGTTTTCTGCTAAATGTGTGCTGCTTTTACTGAGAAGCCACGGAGCATGCACAGTGAGAAGATTGGCAGAAATCCAGCAGTTAATCCTGACAAAAGGATGTCTCTGAGGCATCTTTAAGACAGAGTGGAGGTCAAATGACTTTGATCTCAGTTGATTTAAGATTCGTGCATAAAAGTCAAGTCCTTACTGACAAATAATGCATCGTAGGATTTAATTTCACCTCAGGCATAAGGGCGTTATTTTGGCTCTGAGTCACAAGGTCACAGTCGGCTCAAAGATGTTGTCAGATTTTGACAAGCATCTGATTGGCAACAGCTTCATGTTTTTTGTCTGATATACAGAATCCTCCTGTAAATGTCTAGTCAGTGCCACGTCTCTCTCTCTCTCATGTCTCTTCTACCACTGTTCAGAAACCAGCCTTGGCTGGGTCTGAACACAATACATTTGAAAAAGAGTCTCAGACTTCTACAGCCTGCTCCTCACCTCTGTGTGAGGCGAGCAGCTCATGGCTGTACTAATCAGCTACTAGCAGAACACACTCGAGTTTGGCAGTGGCCAGGTTTTGTTGTTGGAAATGAAGCTTCAAGAAGAGCCTAAAAAGACAAAAAAATGCTGTTTATCTGCATAAAGAAAATGGACACGTGGCGCAGCAAGTGACTAATTTGACTGCTGTTGAATCTTCAGGTTTAGCTGTTTGGCCAGTTGCATGTTGGTCTATGGATTTGATCATATTTGGATGATGAATTTTAATTAACTGGCTAATTCTATTGCTAGGTAGCTTGGTTAGCACGGTGCATCCCTTTTAGCCTTGACTGTAATTGTGGCTATCAAACAAGAAGATTAAAATAGCACATACAGTTACCCCACAGAGGGGTGGATTTCACTGGATACAGCCTCCCCATAGAGCTAACTTGTCTAATTAACTCCAAGTGGGACTGAAGATTGAAACATACAATTCAGAATATAAACTCATTAGGAAAATGATTACTGAGCGTAAATCGTGAGAGCAGTGTGGTCATTTTTCTCAAACTTTTATACAATCTGGCTTATTTTTGCAACCACAGAAGTCACCCTCTGCTGGCTATTAAAGTACTTTATTCACACCCTAATCTGACTGCAAGCATAGTTTGTAGTTTATACTTTATGATCACACTGTGGTAACTGCAGATTAGAGCTGTTCTAGGATACATTGCTCACACAACCAAAAACCTGCTGCTGCTGAATTCGGATCCAGCTGAATTATTAGTGTCCTTTCGAATGCACGGCTGACAGCTTCTGTTCTTTCACAGTTCTGGAAAGAGGTGGTGGAGGACGCTGAAGTCAGGGAGCTGATCTGGGACAAGAGCAGCCCAGCACAAGGTAAATGCTTTTAGTGCTAAATCAACAGAAAGCAATAAAAGAGTACACATATGTATGCTCCCCTCACTGCATGTATTGACACATGAAATGCTGTAACACGCTCAAGATTGCAGGCTGTGTTTACGGTGACCTCCTTCTCAGTTGTTCTTTTGTACCCAAGAGTAAAACCAAATGGACCTGCCATTTCTTGTTGGTCCCAACCTTGCATCCTTTTAACATTTAACATTCTCTTTGCACAAATAAATAAATAACAGTAATTGAAGAGGAGGATGCAAGGATTAAAGAAAAGGCAATGCTGTACAAAGGAATGCACTGTATGTTACAGGCACAGATGTCTGCTAATGTCTTCTTCGAGCACTCGATCCCAGTCTTACAATATGTGCTCACACCCTCATGTGGCACAGCGCTCTAAATCATTCCGGCTCTCCCCACAGATGGTACGTCGTGTGCGGAGCGCTGGCAGAGCCTCTTCCACCCTCCGCGGACCTCGGGCATCAGCGACATGGAGGCCCAGCGGGTGCTGCAGATTGCCGTCATCCTGCGTAACCTCTCCTTCGAGGAGGCCAACGTCAAGCTGCTGGCGGCCAACCGAACGTGCCTGCGCTTCCTTTTGCTCTGTGCCCACTGTAACCTCATCTCACTCCGACAGCTCGGACTTGACACTTTGGGCAACGTGGCTGCCGAGGTAGGTCTGGCTCAGGGTTACTGGTTTTACGGCGGTACACTGTGCTAAAAATAGCTTTGCATGGAGGTACCCTTTTCAAATCTCATGTTAGGGATTTGGGTCAGTTCAGTAAAGTAGTTAAACTGAACACTAATGAGGGAAATTTGCTTTCAAATGTGTGTCACTGTTACACTGAGCTGTCATTTCTTACCCAAAATACTTAAGTGAGCTAATTCAGTTGATGTTAATGTGACAGCATCCTTCAGTGCAGTTTACTCGTTAGCTAAACCCCGCCCCTCGACAACGATTGTCCAGTCATAACAACTGCATCTGTGGCCGGCGGATCTGTCGTGCTGTGGGTTTCGCCTCATTGAAATGGCACATGTTGGGCTGTAGTAAAAGCACTGCTCTATATTTGAGTTGTGTGGGTGGTGGATTTTTTTTTTTTTTTTTTTTGCCTTTCTAAAACCAAAACACAGCAGCAAAAATATATAGACTCTAGTTCAGTCTGCAGGTTCTGTCTTTTAAATTGCTGGTGTGGCATGCAAGAAATGAAAGCTTGATGGGAGTAACTGAGGAGGAATTGTTTCTTATACCATTAGTTAACCAAACATTTCAAGTTTGCAATCATTTCCAGCTTACATATTTTCAGTGTTGGGCCTTGCTGGAGAAGTTTTGCATGATTGACAATTCAAATTCATCCTATTTATCTTACACCAGGTCTTGGTGCTCCTTTGTTCATCCTCTGTCTGAAACGACCTGTTGTAGCTCCATTGCCCCTCCCTTTAAGCATGCCTTTTTCTGGAGGTTTGAACTGCAGGTTGGAGGTGCCGTGCACCTGAGATGACCATATAAGTTGTATTTGACAGTATATAGAGCCAAGAGGTAGAAAAAGGTGTGAGGGGTTTAGCACTGAGCATTTATAGCAGCCTGAAGGCTGAGCTCTTGGCTTATAAGGATTACTTTCACCTATGCTAACCTTATTATTTGAAATTTATTTAATATGAGCATCCACCACTGTAGCAGTATAAATCTCACTGGCCACTTTGTCAGGTACACCTGTTCACATGCTCATTAATCACATGCCAATCACATGGCAGCAGCTCAATGCATTTGGCCAAGATGCTCTGCTGAAGTTCAAACTGAGCAGCAGAGGAGAATGGTCAGACTGCTTTGAATTGATAGGTTGGCAACAGTAACTCAAAGAACAACTTGCTACAACCAGAGTATCCAGAAGAGCATCTCTGAATGCAAAACATGTTGAACCACACTAGCAGAAGACCATACTGGGTGCCACTCCTGTCAGCTAAGAGCAGGAAATTGGGGCTGCTATTCACACCAGAATTGGACAGTAGAATATTGGAAAAACATTGCTTGGTCTGATGACTCTCGACTTCTGCTGTGACATTCAGATGGTAGTGTCAGAATGTGCTGTAAACAGCATGAAAGCACGAATCCTGAATGCAGCCTGTACCACTGCTGCTGGTGTAATGGTGTGGGAGATATTTTCTTGATGCACTTTGGGCATTTAAACACCACAGCCTACCTGAATATTGTTGCTGAATGTATCAAAATTTAGCAGAAGCATTTCCAGCACCTTGTTGAATCTGTGCTTTAAAGAGTTTAGGCAGCTCAGAAGCAAATACTAGCAAGGTATACCTAATAAAGTGTCCAGTGGGTGTATAAATGACAGAAATGAAAGAAAAGCAGAATAGGTCCACTCAAAACCACTGCCAGCTCCTAGACTTTATAGGAAAGTAACAGTGACTGCAGTAGTACCATCACTTATGTGGCCATACCTACTAGTTTGGGAGATGCGCGGTATCAGCTGTAGCTGTAGGTTTCCAGGAGAAATGACAACAGATGGCACGTCGGCAACATTTCCACACGGTCCGCCTTTTAGAGTAACATTTACATATTTATTAGACCGAGGTGAATTCTCATATTTTTCTGTCAGTTCTAGACAAATACTGAAGTGGAACTCAAGACTCAACATGCAAAAATATTTAGAAGTGAAGAATAGTGAGAATGGAGCGGTGGCTGCAGTGTATGCGCTACAGAAGCCTGTTTGCATTTAAATAGAACAGTTATTGGTATGAAAAGCATGTCAGTGAGCACATATTTATTGGAAGCTGTGAGCATGCTGTCCCTCACAGAATCAGTTAAGCCTTTGGTGTTAATTTAATGGGTTTCGATATGATACTGCACTTATGTAAATATGAACATTTTAGAGAACTTTCTTATATTCAGTGTAGCTAATATTTTAAGTTTATGTCAAGGCTGTTTCCTCCTATCATCTCAACACTGAGGCGGGGCAACGTGTCCACTCTGAACGTTTTTTAATGAATGTTGCAGGTCTTGCCAGCTGACTTGCTGGATGGTCGGATCGTTGTATAAATCTTGTCTGACTTCTTGTAGCTCCAGCTGGATCCCGTTGACTTTCGGACGACGCAT
Source organism: Pterophyllum scalare (assembly GCA_024447675.2). Taxonomy (NCBI): domain Eukaryota; kingdom Metazoa; phylum Chordata; class Actinopteri; order Cichliformes; family Cichlidae; genus Pterophyllum; species Pterophyllum scalare. Next base: position 11,308 of record JAMQGT020015489.1, on the reverse strand, counting down.
CTGATCTTTCACACCATCACTAAATGCTTGATGTCCAGGGACAGGTTTCTCAAAATGAGAGGTGGGTGCTACTTGAATTGCTGCCATTAGTGAAGTATTTTAAAGAAATGTGTATTGACTGCTGTACGAAGAATCTGACGTTAAGTGTGTGTTTTATGCGTTTTTTTGTTTTTCTTTTTTCTTTTCTTTTTTTTCCTAAGCCATGGAGATCTTGGGTAACCTCAGCAAAGTAGAGGACAATGGTGTGCTAATCTGTGAGTACGTGGACCAGGACTCGTACCGGGAGGTAATGATGCTCCTCACCCTGCCTGACCTCATGCTCCTCATGGCCTCCTTGGAGGTGCTATACCTGCTGGCACAGCTCGGGGAGATTCCGTGCAGCAAGATCGCCTTCGTTGACCACAGCATAGGTGTGAACCTACCGTTATCTCATGCTTTTTAACCACTTTTGGTAACTTCTACCACCCAGTTTTTGTCACACTAGCCTTTCCATTAAAGAAGACTCATTTCCAGCTCCAAATTGTTATTCTTGGGTGTGGTAAAGGAGGACATGTATCAGAAAAAGACGTTAAGTACATGATCTACTGTGACAATCCCTAAAGGGAGCAGCCAAAAGAAGGATTTGTTCCAGAGTAGCTTTGCATGAGCCACAGTTCAACATAATCCTGATTTATTATTTTACTGGGCTTTAGTGCAGCCTCTGTGTTGTTTAACTGTCTGAAATAAGCTACAGACAGCTGATGAAGGAAAACCAGAACCCTTCAGTTGGTCGGTGCCAAGGATCAAGGATTGTAATTCTATTCTGGTGGCAGGTGGTGGCCCAACACCCTCCTAAAAGTCTGCCTACTTGTCTTTCCCCTCTAGCTTTAAAGTCTTCAGGAGTCTGTTTTGATTGCTGGTGCTGCTCCAAAACACTGTTGTAGCTGAAGTGTGATTGTGTGTGTGTGTGGACCAGGCTGCTGTTTGCTGACCTCGCTTTTTTATGTTCTTCCTTCTCCCTGTTCAGACCTGTTAGTTCGCTTAGTATCTGTAGACCTTCATACGTTTGGACCTGACGCTCTAACAGCGGTGCGATTGATCGAGCATCAGGCGAACGCCGACCAGGCAGCTGAGGTCCGACCGCAGCTGGTCGAGCAGGTACCTGCGGCTGTGCAGGGAGCTCCGGCGCCAGGTGAGTGCCTGTTTTGAGTGGAATTTCTGACACATTTATAGAGACACACAAGGCTGCGAGTGGGACTTTTAAACATATCTTGTTTTGCTTTGATTTGAATAGTACTTTGAATTCTCAGACACAGATCAAACTGCTTGAAGTGGTAAAGATGCTGAGTGTAGCCACCTGATCTGGAACTGCTACAGTTCACCTGATCTTTGGCTGCCAGTCACACATTGGCATTACAACTTTGCATTGCAACTAAATATTTATGCCAGGTGCACCATCCAGACTTCTTCATTCTATAACCAGGTATAAAGGAGAGAAATACAGACAATTACTGTATACTTTGTAACAATCTTCAAACAGCAAGCAAACTTTCAGATGGGAGGGCCAGAAAGGCAGAGGTCCACTGAACACACACAACAATAAGGAGCTGACAGAGAAGTTTTTTATCAGGAGGTGTCTGTTTGAACTTAATGAAGAGCTGTGAGAGGTCTTGCAGACCTCCACAAACATCAATAATTACATTTGTGTGTAGCAGTGTTTTAGAGAGACGACACCAGCCGCTTTGATGGATTTTTTTGTTCTTTTTAAAGAAGAGTTTCTTTGCCTTTTCTCTGCCCTGCTCATGAGGTCTTTCTACATTTTCTTCTCTTTGTTTTCTAAACAATATGCGCATCTCAGAATCATTAACCTATTTCTTAGTTGGCTTTATCTTGATTGTTATGGTAAATGGAAATGTACTTGTACGGAGCTTTTCTACTCTAATGGGTGCAGATGGGGCAGTTAGGGGTTCAATATCTTGCCCATGGACACTTAGTACAGCATGCAGCCTGTGGAGGAACCGGGGATTGAACCACTAACCTTCTGATTGGTGCATGGACCTGCTCTACCTTTTGAGCCACAGCTGCTCTTGTCAAGTTAGACAGCTTGGCAATAGGTATTTTGTCCTGTCTGTACAGCTCTACTCATTTTCTTATTTCAGTGTGCGTGCCATCTTTCTGCATTCTCCATAGTTTCTGCAAGTCAGAAATGACAAATTAACGAGACGTCATGTGCTGCTGGCAACAACAGCCATAGCCGCACGTGCATTCACAGTCAAGACTAGGCTTAAGTGGAGTTCTTTCTAAAGACTGCTCTTAAAAAGACTGACTTAGCAGTGAAGACGATGCTTACTGAAGAACAGTTTGTCCACCTGGCCATTGTTTCTTTCCCAAAATCTTCATGAAAAGATTCTATTTTTAGACTGTATCAAACTTTTAACAAATAGAATGCAGTTGTATACAAATCGCTATGCTTGTGTATCATTTTAAAATACATTTTGTAATCTGACTTTGCTCACCGAAGCTAAGGGGTTGTGATGGAAGGGTTGTTTTTATGCAAAAAGAGTGTAGAAAGCAAGATGTAGATAATGCAGATAACCTCAAAGCACCACCCAGTAAATCCACCAGAGATTACAGATATATTTTTTTTTATTTCAATATGTAAGTAAGTAAGTTGTTTAGAAAGGGTATGGCTAGTTGAAATTAGTTCGTGTGAAGCTCAACAATACATAGGTGCTTTGGAGCTTTAAATCCGATTTAATAATCAGACAGTTGCACATCAAAGAGGGTGGCTTTTATTGTGTATGGTGAAACGTTTCATTTGCACTGAAGCAGGAAAAAAGCTTTAAGTAAAACTAAACACTTAACATTTCATCTATTGGTTACATCACTGATTATAAATAAATGTGGGGTTGAGTTCTTAAGCATCTTTTGCCACCTGCTAATGTGTCTGGAAAAAAGACAAGGCACAAGTAAAAACACCTCTGTGCACTCCTCACAGATCCACGTGTGCGCGAATGAAACCCTTCTAACCTTGGAAGTGTCATTCCTGAGCTGTCAGTGTGCTCTGCAGGGGCTGCTAATGCCATGTTATTAGTTTGCTGCCATCTAGTGGCTAGCCTGAGTAGCACTACATCTTTGAAGCTTACTGAATCAGTAGACACTTTCTTTATGCTTTGCAGTGCAGTTTTGTAGCAATAAATCCATTTATAATGTAAATGTTTTTCATTTTCTCTCCTCAGTAACGAGAGTTCCAGTTCAGCCACCGCCTGGCATTGTTGAACTGGATGGGGAGAAGTTTACACTGCAGTGGTAAGATTCATTTATTCATAGTCATGCACTCTCTTAATTTAACTAAAGCGCAAACACAGTGTGTGGGGAAAAAAAATGCTGAATTTGCAGGAGATTATTGTCTGCCTGCTTTAAATCCTCTCTGTTGATGCGTTCTGCTTTTTCCAACAGGCTAAACGCACACTTTGAGACAAACCCTGAGGGCTCCGTGTCTCGATCAGAAATGTACTCTGAGTACCTGGCCACATGCAGTAAAATGGGCCGCAGCAACATCTTGAACTCCACTGGCTTTCTCAAATGCCTGCGGTCAGTCCTGATTCCTCCTCGGTCTGATCCTTCTATGTTGCACCATCACAGAACACCACTTAGTGTCTGTCGTCTGAATTCTCTACAGTCTTCTCAGTTTATAGAGCAGCTTTAATAAAGCAGCTTCAAATAATAATTAGAGTGATCCTCCAGCATTGTAAAACATGTTTCTGAATGGTTTGCACTTCATCCTGGTAGAGCAGAAAATATAAAACTAAATTGCTGGTTGAGTCAAAGATGGATCTGTATATACACAAATCAACATAGCATTTGAACTCTAATATTGCCTTTCCTCCTGCCACCACAGGACTGTGTTCCCCAACCACACGATGCGGCGGCAAGAAGAGCCCAAGGCCAACGGGCAGGTTCAGATCCTCCTCGTAGGGCTAAGGCGGAGGTCAATCCCCCTGCCCATCCAGCTGTACTACCAGCAGCCGCAACCTCAGCAACAGCAGCAACAACAGGTTCCAGCAGCAGCACCTCCACCTCCAGCAGCCCGACACGATGTACCTGGAGACCCTCAGGCCCCGCCCCCAGGTAAAACTAGAACTATTAATCACTTTCACATAAAAACTTTACAGAAACCTGTACATAGAGCCAGGGTAACTTTCTCATATGAACTAATTACAAAGGCAAATATATTGAGGAAACAATTGAAGGAAAAGAAGTTAATATAGCTTGTACTGAATGGGGAAACTGATTATCTACTGGTTTATACTGAAGAAAGTAGGACTTAAGTCCCTCAACTTTGCTGTATTTCTGTATTTGTTGCCAGGCTTACCTCCCGGGCATGCTGGTCTTGGACCCCAGTTTGTCCGGCCCCCAGGCCCCAGCCTCAGCCCCGGTGTTGTCGCCCCATCCATGGCCTTGACAGCACAGGAAACTTCCCACGCAAGCCACGCGACTGTTCCCCGTCACCCGGTGCCCTCACAGGTGCCTCCACAGATACCATCAAGTCCTCTCGCAGCAGTGCAGCCACAACAACAGCAGCCACAGCAGGTCCGACCTGGTCCGGTGGTCCAGATTCCAGCATCAGCACCGGCCACCCAGAACCATAGCCCTCAAAACCCTGCCCCTCCAGCAGTGGCTCAGCAGCAACACTCCCCCTTGCTCCCCACGGGGACACCTGTCACTCTATTTCAGCAGGTACCACAGGGCCACATCCTCACCGCCAGGGTACAAGGGGTGTGCCCTCCAGTGACTCAGCACCTACCCCTGCCCCAAACCCCTCCTCTGTCTGGGCCTCAGGGTGGAGCTCCCCAGGCAGAATCTCAGTGTGTTGCTGCTGCTGCGTCTGTATCTGCCTCTTCCATCCAGGTGGGAGCTGCTCAGGCACTGAGTATTACAAGTGTACCCAATTCCCAGGGGTCACGTGTCACATTTCAGAATATTGCCCCCAAACCAGCTCCAAACCAGTCAGGTGGACCAGCAGCTGCAATAGCTACTCCCAACCAGCAGCCCCAGCAACAGGCGCAGAGTGTAGTAATAGTTAGCCCCAACCCCCAGCAGAGCAGCTACACACCTGCCCTCCACCAGATTGTTCTTGCCAATCCCTCTGCCATCCCTGGCACCCAAACTATTCAGATAGCAGGGCAACCTGGGACTGCTTCCAGTCCCTGTCCACCTCCTGCCTCTCACTCCAACACCCAGGTCCAGCCCAGTCAAACTGTCAGCCACGCACTGTCCATGAAACGGCTTCAGCAGCAGCAACATCAGCAGCAGCAGCAGCATCAACAACAGCCACCTCTCCAGCTTATTTCCCAGCCTCCTTCCTCTCAGCCTACCTCCACTGAGTCCAGCTTGATCAAACAGCTACTGCTTCCAAAGCGGGGGCCTTCTACTCCAGGAGGAAAGCTAATCCTACCTGCTCCACAGGTGCCCCCTCCCAACAATACGATATCCCCCAGTCCATCAGTCATCTATCAAACAGGCTACAGCACCCCAAATCCTACGTCTCAACCTCAGCAGCTCAATGTTCAGCTAGTTCCTGGTCAGCTTCCAGCTGCTGGAGCTCCAGGCCTCCAGACGGTTCAGCTTTTGCCAGGGCAGCTTATTTCCACAAGTAGTCCAGGGGGAGCTACTATCATTCAGGGTCCTGCAACTCCCGGGCAAGTCACATTCACCGTGGTCCCCAACACTGGCTTCACCACCTCTACTGCTGCTGTTGCTGCTGTCAGCCAAGGAACTGTGGCTCCGGGTGTCCCCCTCCTCCATTTTCGACTGGAACGGTGCCCCAACACACCCCAGCAGCTCCACCACCACCACCATCACCACTGCCAGCTCCCCTAAGAGGAGACAAAATAATTTGTCAAAAGGAGGAGGAGGCCAAGGATGCCACAGGGCTGCATGTCCATGAGAGGAAAATAGAGGTGATGGAGAACTCCTCCTTGGCAGAAGGAGACTCCTCCAATGGCAAAACCAGTAACGGTGACGTTGCAGATGGTGCCAAGCTGCTAAATGGTCGGAAGTGCATGGAGTCGAATCTACCTCCATACCACTCAGGGAACAGCCAGGGAGCACTCAATGGCCCCGCTATGGAGAGTCACCCTGCTAACGGGAAGCAGGCCCTCTCTCCAGGCCCAAACACCCCTCCTGAGGGAACCCCCGACCCCAAAAAGACTCTTGTCAATGGGGTATGTGACTTTGATCGGAGTGACAGTGGTGGCAACTTTAACAGAAACATTCCAAATCACATTGCTTCCAAACAGTACTGGGGGAATGGGGAGGTGGGCCCCTCTGAGAAAACTCACAGCTCAGATCCCCTTCTTCCTAGTCCTCCTCCACCCCAGCAGGACACTGCCAAAGCCCAGCAGGCTGAACGCCTGGCCAATGGACCCCAGGCAATAGGCAACAGGCCCCCTTCGGAATTAACCAATGGACCTTTGGGGCCGGCCCATGCTGCGCCTGTGCTAAGACAGCAACTGCTCCCCAACTCTTCCCTTCCCTCCTCTGTTACTGTTACCTCCCAGAGTCTTGCTGCCTCTCCTGCAAATGGGGTGGCCCCTGAGGCTCGAGGCCTCAAGAGGCCGGCTGAGAATGAGGACCGCAGCGCAACAACAGCATCCTCGGGGATCCCTAATAAAGTGGGAGTGCGCATCATCACCATCAGTGACCCTAACAACGCCGGCAGCAGCGCCACAATGGTGGCGGTGCCAGCAGGAACAGACCCAAGCACAGTAGCCAAAGTAGCAATAGAGAACGCCACTCAACAGAGGAACTGCTCGCCCACACAGGCAGCTGGCACAACGGTGAGTCACTGTAGGGTTAGTCTCACTCTAAGCTGCATTTATCCTTGCCGTCTTCTCATAGTGTGGCATGGTGTTAGGTCTGCCACACTATAAATACTAAAGTAATTCCATCACCACTTCATGTCAGTAGCTTTATTTTTTTTTTCTACTTCCTGTGGTTGCTTTCTTGCCTAATGCATAATGCCAAATAAACCCTACAGACCAGTAGTCAGTCTACACTTTGCCTTTTCTGAGCAACTACCTACATTTTTGTTAAGGCAACATCTTATGTTCTCTGTAGTTGAATTTCAGCCAACATTTGACTCAAAAACATGCTGCACTGTACTATTAAATGGCCCTTTGCTGTCATCATTCATTAACTTTCACTGTCTTCAGCAGCCATCTGGGTCTCTGATGATGTGGAACAGAGTAGTGTCAAGTTTGCAGAACAGCAGTTATAAAATAGAAGAGTTAAAGCTAGGAAGCTAGGAGTACAGCACCAAACTTGCCTGAAAAGATTTATTTTTCTTGATCTCTGTTACTGTAAAGTAAATGAGCGTCATGGGTTGAACATTATAAAGTTCCTGCATTATGTACCTGCTGGTATACTCAAAACATGACTCTATGCTGCTTTTATTTTGTGTATGCTTAGTGTTTTATTCAGAGCAAGCAACTATCTGGCAGTAACTAGCAACAGTTGGGTAAGGGTCTGCTTTCTGTTCAAACTGCTGCGTGAGAAGCAGGCAACCTTTCCCTTCTCCTGCACAAAGTGCTCGTGAGCACTGAAGACGAGTTGCCATTCCTTGTAAAGCTTCTCATCTCTCATTTTAAAACATTTCTCCTTATTATTTTTTGTTTGCAGCAGAATAGTTTCATAGTCAGTCTGTGAATGTTTTTGGAGGTTAAGAAGGCGAGGCCAGTTAAGACCATGTGGCTCTCGCTGATACCCACCTCCCACAGCAAAGCGGCTGAGAGAACAACTCCTGCCATTAGATGGGCCGTGGTTACATCTCAGCCAACATCTTAATTGGGACTACACCCTTCATCATCATTTATTTGTCGTTAAAATGAGCTGGCTTTTCTAAAATCACGTCTCTTTCACAGCCTACTGTTATCCCGTCCCCACCCCCTGTATCCCAGCCTGCACCAGCGGGTAACCACAGCCCTCACCTCCCAGCACAGCAAACCTCCGCAGTGCCCCCAGAGCAAAGCCGGAAAGCAGGGCAGAACTTCAAGTGTCTGTGGCAGTCCTGTAAACGGTACGAGGTTGTTCAAAACGCTCTCCTACTAACTTTAACCAAGCCTTTGTCAGGTTGACTTACTCCCTTTTTTTCCCCATCCAGGTGGTTTGAAACACCTTCTCAAGTGTTTTACCATGCAGCAACGCAACACGGTGGAAAGGATGCATATGGAGGCCAGTGTCTGTGGGAAGGTTGCGAACCTTTTCCCCGACAGAGACTGTCCTTCATCACACATCTGCAGGTATAATTCCCTCCTTTTTTCTTTTTTTTTTTTCCTGAGTTCTTGTTTATTTGATAGTGGCAGTTTTTTGTATCACATTAAGCTAAGTGACTTGCGCTCCTCGTGTTCCCAGGATAAGCACTGTTCTCGAGAGGCTTTGCTGGCTGGACTTAAACTAGAGGAGCAGCAGGCGCAAAGTCCCAATCAGACTTCTTCCCAGTACGTACACCTTTCTCTGTTCATAATATGCAAGACCAGAAGACAAATCATGTTCAGCATAGAAGGAAATGTCATGCTTTTTCAAAAATATTAATGCCTGATGTGTTGCGAAGGACCCCGCCAGCGGCAGGCAGCACTCCGGCACCACGAGCACCGAAAGCAATCGTCAATCATCCGAGCGCAGCTCTCATGGCCCTACGCAGAGGCTCTCGAAACCTGGTCTTCAGGGACTTCACAGTGAGTAGAAAAAAGGCTGACAGTTAACAGTCATCTCTTCCTGCATACACACACACACATGCACACACAATTTTGTATGACTTCTTGAGCTCTCAGTTGACAGAGGTGGACTTAAGCTTCTCTGAAGCACTTAAGTCCCCAGTTTCTGTCACCTCGTGGTTTTCGCACGGCTTATGATTGACTGGAAATATGGCGGAAAAGGAATTAGTTTACATGTCTGTGAGGCTGGAAAAGCTAAAGTAGATGCTTATTTTGTTGGGCATTAATTTGTACAGAACACCTTTGATTTTTGCATTTTTATGGTATTTGCTACTGTCCTCTAACTGACTTGATTATGACTCTTATAGCTACAAAACTCAAAATTGACTTCATAAACTGGTGCCTCTGTTTAACAGCTGCTAAACTGTCTATAAATGCATGACTATATTAACTGTTTCCTCTCCTAGGATGAGAAAGAGGGACCAGTGACCAAACACATACGACTTACTGCTGCCTTAACGTTAAAGAACATCGCCAAGCACTCCGACTGTGGTCGCACGTAAGTAACCTGCTGTACCGAAGGAGTTTAGTTAAGCTGAGCAAAAAAACCTCCCAAACCCTAAGTTTTTTTCTTTCTTTGTCTCAGGTTGTTAAAGAGGCATGAGACGCACCTCTCCGTGCTCGCATTAAGTAACATGGAGGTTTCCACCACGCTCGCCAAATGCCTTTATGAACTGACGCGCTCCCTCCAGGCTTGACGCCAAAAGGACAACCTCTACAACTCCCTGACCCCTCACAAACCTACCTGTCCCTCTCCTGCAGCGAGAGGAGCAAGCCACCGGTGAGCCGTAGCGGGTCCGTAGGGGGATAGCAGAGGGCGGGAACCGGAACAAAGAACCCTCCTTCTGCCACGTCTGCCGGCCCCAACCACGCCCCTCCCCTCCTCGCCAAACTTGTGTTCAAACCCCTGCCCTCCTCCATCCACACACACACACAGAGGAAAAAAACAAACAAAAAAAAAACAAAACAAACTGCTATGGGGTCTTCCACCAGCTGTCCACCAGGGGGAGCTCATTAAGACTGCTTCTCCAAAGGGACTCCACCGACGAAACCCCAAACATGAGCACATTCTGTTTTTGTTTTTTTTTCTTTTTCTTATTTTTTTTTTTTCCTTTTCTCTTTGTCATGTGAGCTAATGTGTGGCATGAGTGGTGGTTGACTGAAGAGTACGGGTGGGCGGGGAAGGGGCGGGGGATCTGAAGGTGCCCCACAGGGTTTGGTGGAGGAGGACTCGGCTGGCAACTGGCGCAGAGAATTTTTCTTTTTGTTTGTTTGTTTTTTCTTTAGAAACTTGGTAGCTTGGTTTTCTTACTTGAGTCAATATATTTTCACCTATTTATTATTGAAATAAATACCATTACAATTAATGAAAAAGAATCTTGTAAATATGTTGTGAATATATATAAAGAAGATCCTCTTTCATGCCGATGCAGCCACTGGAGATCTTGCTCTGTGGAGTAATAGAAGCATTACTTTGGCAGGATTGAATAAAGTAGTATGTTTTGTTTTTGTTTTGCTTTTTTATGATCCCTGGTCACTTGTATCTAATGTGATTCTATACTCAGCAGTGGATGAATGTACTTAAAACCTGTAAATAATTCTGCAAAGGTACTGATGCTGTAAAGCTTAGGGAGGGGGAAAAACAGTTTTTTGTGGAACTGTGACATTTTTTGTATTATAATACCTTGTAGAACTCATTTTGCTGGCTGAAAGAGTATGGAATAATATATCATGTCATTTTGTAGAAGAAAAAAAAATATTGAAGTTATTCTCCTCCCTTCCTCTTCCCTTGCACACCCTCCCCTCAACACGCACACAGCACACACACACACACACACACACACACAAGTAACATATATCCACTGTAAGCGTTTTGTCATTGTACGGGCACAGTGCGCGTACCAAAATTTTTTTGTATTTGTAAATTGGTTTAAATACATGGAGTTTTTATACAGGTTTTCTCCTGTGTTCTTTGCTTTATGTGCAGGTATGATATTTTCTTCACTACTTTTTTCTATCTTAATATAGTGTGGAGTTTTATTGTACTATTTTTTCATTCTTAATACCATGCCACATTCCGGCTCACGTCCTCAGACTGTCCTCTCTACCGTGTGTTGTGTAACATTTATGACTGCCTGTCGTATTAGCACCTGACTGGGGCAACCCAACCATCCTCATTTCTGCGGTGTCAGTAGGATGTGTGACTATACATAGACCTAACAGTCTGTTAGAGATTGGCTTTATTTACTTTGGTGACTGTTTATAGTTTTTAAATAAAACACTGAACATTTTGCTTTGTTTTAATTTTATTTCTTGTTTTATTTCCTCCCACTGATTGCCAGCTACACTTACTTGGATTCCTGCGTTTCAGGTGTTGCAAATGCAGTTATCAGGGCTACACAAAAACTGAACTGAATGTAACTAATACACACACACTACACACACACACTATATATATATATATATATACACACATACATACATACAGGGGTTGGACAATGAAACTGAAACACCTGTCATTTTACTGTGGGAGGTTTCATGGCTAAATTGGA
>JAMQGT020015488.1:0-48602 GCA_024447675.2 Pterophyllum scalare | reverse complement strand
AGAGTTTATATTTTTTCTGGTGGTTACTCAGTCACTCACTCACTGGTTCTCATCTCTCTTCTCTTTCTGCAGTGTCAATTTTTTTTTAACGCTCCCACTTGATGTGTTTCTGTGTAAAAAAAAAAGGAAAAAAAAGAAAGTATTTTTGTGATTGTCTAAAAGATACACGGTGTGGAATAGATCTTTAAATCACAAACTTTGATCTCTCTATGAATTTGTATCGTTGCTGCGGAAACAGCAGTGACTGTGGTTTTTGGTTGAATATTTCCATCTAAGATATTTCCAATCCCAATATCCTAAATAAATACTTTTTTTTTTAAAAGAGAGAATCAAAAAGATGATATAAAGTACATTAAATGTACTGATAGTATTTATAGGTCTTTACACTTTCCTCTGGGTTGCATTTAGTGGAAAAAATTTCATGGATGCTGCACAAAACAGAGAAAGTGTTGTTTTTTTCAGATCGGGCTGTAAATTTTTTACAATAACAGGTTGTATAACAAGTAAAGAACCTTTGGGTAGATATGACAAAAACAAGTGGACATTCAAAGCCCTTAACAAGCAGTGGTACAAGCTTATGTTGCACAGGGACTGAACTTTATTTGACATTTTAAAGGAATTCTCAAAGATTAAACAAAAAAAAAAATTCAGGATGAATTAGGGGGAATCTTTTCCTTTTCGTGGGTTTGTACAGACCAGAGTTACTCACCCTGTGTAAACACCCAGTTTAATATATAGCTGGAGCACAGAAGAAACAATATATGAAACCAAGTCAAGATATCACTTTCCTGGCTTTCTGTTTCTTATTTTCCTCTAAGTATTCTTAAGCCTTGAGAATGAGCTTTAGTGAGACTTTCTACTTTTTTCCCCTCTATTTGCCCTTGTCTCTCTCTCTCTTCCTCTCCATCACACCATTCCCGCAGGAACAAACCTGAGACTGACTGTGTATCAGCGTATCACCCGCATCCATCTCTCTAACCTCCAGCTCTGCCTTGCTTCATCCCCACGAGAGGGAGCAGCGGATCAAGAAAGGGGAAAGATTCAAGGAAGGAGCGAGGGATTGAAAGAGAAGTGTGTCGGTGTCCCAAAGGATTGGTCTCTGTCTGTCTAAATCAGGAAGTGAGAATGTGACGGCAGGAGAGACAGAGCGGAGACATCCTTTTAGTGTGTGCGTGCGTGTGTGTTTGTGTGCGCCGTGTTGAGCTGAGGTGTCATATATGTGAAGATCACAGCTTCACGCTGGTGGCAACCAGGGATGATGCTCTAAATCACTGAAATGCCAGAGACAACAGTTGTGATATGTGGCGTGTCTGTGTGTATTTGTGTGTGTAAATGTCTTTTGGGACATTTGATGGAGATTAATACCACTTTTAGAGTCTGAAAGTGAAAATGTTATCAAGTATGTCACCTTGAAAAAAAAAACAGCGTGACATTGTCTCATATAGGCACACACACACACACACACACACACACGCACGCACAGACACATGCAGTTGCACAGACCAGTTCTCAGCCTTTTTGTCTAGTGTACTTATTGAACTGAAGTACCCCATTTGCTGACCATTCAGAATGTGTTCATTTTAATAGATTTTTTAAAATTTATTTAACAACAATAAATATAAAAAAACACTAATAGCATTCTGGATTCTTCAAGCATTTATCTATTACTTTTATTTCCCATAGCCATTTATTTTCATTATAGCCACTTATCCATGACTTTTAGTTAAATGTAACCAAGTTATCCAAAAAGACTTTATGTAAAGTCAATATTTCTATTTTTGCTTTTCTGTAAATACTCTTCTTGGCTTATCAACCCTGGGTGGGAATCACAATATGCATAAAACTCACTATTCCCATCATATGCGCACACACACAAACTTTCCTAACAACATAACATACACCGTCTTTCTTGGATGAATAATTAGATAGACACTGAGCTGTCTCTCTGTTTTCCCCTCACACATTAAGCTACATGAATGTAGGCCAACTCACTGTCGGTTTCACTTCCCTCTCATCACAGTCAAAACGACACATAGTTGTTGTCTTCCCTTGTTCATCAACCTCCATCTATCCCTCGTTACCTCTATCTATCTTTAACTCCCTCTTTCATGAGGTGTGAGTCACAACGAATTGTCTTGCGGATCAACAGCACAACTGTCCCAGAGAAGAGGCAGCATACACAGAGTCTCACACACTGACTTTGATATAGTCACATCATTATATCTGCATTAGCAGGGAAAACCCTTCACGCTCCAACACCTACATGTCTTCACTGCAGCATCTCATGTGTGTTGCAGCTGATTTACTGTGTCCCTGTTCTATCTTGACAGATCACGCTCAGGAAATACACAGTACATGGCATAATATGTTTTTGTCATCTATGTTATATATATATATATATATATATATATATATATAGCACGGCCCTGGCTTTTGAGTAGATTTCTTTAATTGAAACCCAGAAATAACTGACTAAGTTGGCCTTTCTCATTTCTTATGCTACTTAATTTAAAGTTTCATCACTTACTGGCATATTTTTCATGAGAATCCAAAGCGCTTTGTAACTAACAAGATTACCACAAACATAAAACTGGAACAAGTTAAACTGATACACAGTGTCATGCACTAAAACCACATTTTTTGCATGCTTATGCCATAAATGTATGAATTTTGAATAGCAAATAAGAGTAAAATACAAGCATACAAGCAAAAAAAAAAGTACTGTCTCACTAAAAGGTATAATTGAAAATCAGGGGAAACTATTGCAAATATCACACAAAGACAAGCAAACACACTGAAAATGGGTTACCTGACTGTGGCATATTGAGAAGGGACAAGGCACCACTTGGCATTTTGGGCACGCACATTAGTTACTCTTACTGCGTTAGCGTTAGCTGGAAAAGGTTGTGCATTAGGCTGTTTGACAGTGCTCTGACCCCGGCTGCAATGGTGACATTAGTGGACCAGGACACATCACCTCTGCTTTGGGAAAAGGCCGACGGTGAGGCTGCCCTCAAGCACAGCGCGGGGTTCTCTGTGTGAAGTACATTTTTATAGTCTTTGTGAAGGTAAAAGTAGCTTAGACATTAAAGCCTTAGATTAATTTGTAGCTCTTTGGTGTACATTAGTGAGTTTTGGTATTAAAAGATTAAATCGTTGTCAGTGTAATGAGTTAACTTCTGCATTTCAAGTTATTAAAAAAAATAAACTGATCTGTGTTTCTGGTGTTAATTGTGCTGGCAAGGACTGTAGTTTTATTATGCATTGAAACATGACAAAAGCTTCTTTTTTTCTTTTCCTTTTTTTCTTTTTTTTTTTTACTATATCCATCACAGCTTTACAGCACAATGAGCACAAAGTCGGAATGTTTTACTTTGCTTGAGCCTTTGTACGACTTTACTTTCCCGTGGTTGTCCGCAAATCAAGCCCCATCAAGTTTTGCATTTCACAAACTGTCGCTGTGCCAACTCTGTGCGAGTAGAAGAACAGCAAGATGCAAAGAAACAAGCATGTAAATGAATAACAACACGCCTGTCATCGACAGTGGGGACACGGGTTCTCTCAACCATGACATGGAATTGGCGAGCAGGAAAAGATGGAAAGATCAACAACAACAAAAAAAAAGCAAACTAATAGGTAACGTCTGCACTCTGTTTTAACCCTAACAATCTGTCACTTTTGTCTGTGTTGTTGTTTCCTTAACCTCTGTGTCTTTTACATATGTTTGTGTGAGCACATACGTATGAAGGCCAGAGATGTCTCTGTCATGTGGTGTGGAATTGTCTCATCACATTAGGGTGCAGTGAGGAGGACGCTGCCTACCATTGTACTCAGTGCCACCACCCTTGATCTCCCCAACACCCCGTGTCCTTGGCACTTTTTAGTTTAACGGTCTGTGTTTACCCAGGGGGGAGGGTTAATGGTGGGAGCATCTGGCCTGGGGCATCCTTAGACAGGCGATTACGCTGTGCCATCTTACCATATGTTATTACCTATCTCCACATAGGTTGTTGCGTTGTTACAGTTTGTGCTTTGCCTCAATTTGCAGGCTGTGCTCTCCAGCCTCAGATTTAATAGCCATTTTGGCAAAAAAATGTCTGCATAATTCACCTGTGAAACTGTTTTTCTTTTCTATTTGCTCCACACTCTCTCATTCCCTCATTACTCATGTTTCCGCTTCCACTTTTCTCATTTACAGCCTCATCTAGACTCACTTAGATTTCCTCCCGACCCTTGGCATCCATCCATCTATCAACCAGCCCTTTGGTGTCTTGTCCATCCCTGTATCTGTCTCCTGTCTAGCCTCGAGTCACACTAAACACAACCTCCATATTATCGTCAACCCTACTACCTCTCTATCCCTGGGCCTGCTGGTTGCAGGTGGATGTAGCAGGTCTGTCAGAGGGTGGCAAATCTGTCATTTGCTGTGTTTTGCATACATACTGTATGTGTATGTGTTTGAGTGTGGGTGGGTGGGTGGATGTGTGTGTATGGTAAGAGGGACATGAAGACAGCTGTCACATTGTCTCGGGATCATATGCTGGCTGTCAGATATGCTACAAAGTAACTGACATCCAAACCGCACAACACACGTACACCACGCATGAACACACATGGAGTCATGTGACAGCACTGGGTGGATCTGACAAAGATGTGACCTTCATAATTATGTTGCAATTGTAATTCAAGTATATATTTTTGGATATATATTTTTCCATCCATCCATCCATCCTGTACATCTACATATACAGACAGCATCCACAAAGAAGGTTTTAACTGACATTTGCTATCATAGCAATCTGGTTCCTGGCAGTACATACTCCATAATATATCTGATGTGGTGAAGTATCCTTAAACAACCTGAAATGCTGCCAGCTCTCAGGATGATGACCTCTGTCCTGTAACATCTGATGACAGAGGGCAAGTCAAGAGAGACATTCTCTAAGGATCACTTTTAATTTATTATTCATGTTCTTCCCACAAAGCGGTAAACAGTGTTCATAAAAATAGCATTAGCTGAACAGTGGGGTTGGCTGATAGAAGGACCTGAGTCAGTGATCACTGGTCCGCACATTTGTCCCCTTTCTTTGTGTCTCCTGTCTGCTTTGTGTGTTTTTTTGTTCTGTATTTTTCCTGTCCATGTATAAGAATGTACACATGTTCCTCTGTGTGTGTTTGCATGTGCATTAATTAATATGCTCATGCATTTCAACATGTAAGTGTGTGTTCAGGTATTTCTCAGGAGAAGGTGAATGTCTCATCTCTTTGGTCCCCAGCCTGTCCAGGTAAATAACACATTCACACACCAGTGGGCAAACCATCGACCTCCCTTTCCCGCACATCACCCTCTTCTTGTGTACACTATTGATCCCTCACACTCCTCTTCTCTTCTCTTCTCTTCTCTTTTCTTCTCTTCTCTTCTCTTCTCTTCTCTTCTCTTCTCTTCTCTTCTCTTCTCTTCTCTTCTCTTCTCTTCTCTTCTCTTCTCTTCTCTTCTCTTCTCTTCTCTTCTCTTCTCTTCTCTTCTCTTCTCTTCCCTTCCCTTCTCTTCATCTACAAATTCCTCCCCAGCTACCCAGTGGTATTTCTTTCTGTTGTCCAGTGAGACGGGAGAGGCGAGCAGGTCTCCATCGGCCACAGTGCAGCTGTCATTTCACGTTAGTGCAGGCGAGAAGTGGCTGAGGAGGAGGTGGAGAGGGATGAATAAGTGAAGAGGCTGCAGACTGGACTCATGTTAAATGTAGAAAGGCTAACGGACCAGACTGCTGTTGAGCCGTGTGTGTGTGTGTGTGTGTGTGTGTGTGTGTGTGTGTGTGTGTGTGTGTGTGTGTGTGTGAGACAGAGAAAGTGAGAGAGAGATACTGAGTATGATTCTACATGTGCACACGGGCACTACGGAGGACCCGCTGCCTGTCCCACTGAGCTTCCAATTAGCACACACCACTAGAGCAGGACACATGCACACAGACACACACACAGACACACAAACACACACGGAGGACCCTAGAGAGAGGCCTCAAACCTGCCTGTCAGCTGCTGTTAGATCACACTGGACTTGGCTGACACAACAAAACACACAAACACATACACATTTATATGCAAAGTTTTACCTTGATTAACATTCAGTGATAAAACTTGCATTCATATTCAGTTATAGTTGGCAGCACACTGAGCTGCTGCTGATGTGGCTATTCATGACTATATTTCAAAATATAGCTATGGATGCGTTCATATAGAAAAAAGAAGATGATTTAACCATAGAGACAAACTTTTTGCACTTAAAAAAAAGGCAAACACACACTTTAACACATAATATTATCACACAAAACCCTTCACTGCACCACCTATTTTGTCCTTGTGCATATTTTAATGATGCCATCAATAATGGACACGTTCTGAGGAAGGGCAAAACAGGATCATACAGTGCTGCCACACACATTCAGGGTTGCATACTCTTGCAAAATGTGGGTCAGACTTTATGAGTTCTTAAACTTTCTTTAAGAATCTCTGCTAGTTTGTTAGTGAGCCTATTAGTGTGCTCATTGCTGGTAAGGTTCTCTGCGATTGGCTCAGACCTCAGCGCAGCATCTACTACCTACTACCAAACTGATTTTAGAATAGCAAACCTCTTCAGATGGAATGAGCTAAGAGTCAACTGTTTGTTAAGTCACTCATTTCTCTTTGTTGATTTATATATATTAGATAAGCAGCCTGCCTGGCATTCTTTTAGAATAATTTTAGCACAAGTCCCAGATGTTTAAGCATGTTTTGTGAAACATAAGAGAAAATAAGAGAAGAGAATCCTAATTCTTGATCGCCTGAAAGTTTATCAGCACTGTAATGGTCTTCACCATGCTATGATGGTGGATATGATATTGGCATACAGGAACCTAGATATACTAATGCCCAAAACCACATCACGTACGAAAAAAATCAGTGATGTTGAACTGATTGCTGTTGAGAAAGTCTTCTGATTATGATTTTCCTCAAGCAGAGTCATTAGAAAGCATCAGCAAAAGAGGCCTCTGGTAAGGACTGTGAGATGGGATAAATTTAGTGTCACTGCACAAGAACACTTCAGCAGCTTGAATGCTTCTCTTGACATGAAGCACAGAGTTGAAAAAGGTCATTATGAATGCCAGGAAATAAAAGATTGTTCCTCAGTCTTAGGTCCATCCCAAGTCTGACGTCACCACCTTAGTACAAGCACTCATTACTGTCATGCATCCTTTTCCTTTTGGAGCCCCCACCACCTCCAGCTCCCTCCTTGAACTCTCCGCCTGAAGAGCATCTTTCCACAAAGCCAAAACAAATCTACCTCGGTGTGCTCCCTCGGGTGTGATTGACGTGACACTACAAGCTCAGGGCCAAGCAGAAATGAAGACTGAGAGAGAGCTTGGGCAGATGATGAGGACGGGGATGAAGTGAATGCAGGCACAGAAGTGGTGGCCTTCTTGCTGCCTGCTCAGGGAGAAGATTGTCCTTGCTTTGTTAAATGATTTCTTCCAGCTGAACTCTTCCCCCAATATCAGTCAAAAAGAGATCACACAGAAAAAAATGAAGATTGCATGTATACCCAGAGTTCCCTGGGTCACCTTGGCATACAGCTCACTCAGTAAATCAATCCATTTGTTGCCATTTCAATAACCATTTAGGTTATTCTTGTCACTAGATGCTATGCACTGACCAAGTTACAGTCAGAAATTCACAGAATATTCTTGGTATTTTCCTAGATGTGCACATTTTATGACTCTAATGAAAATAGAACAGGTTGGGAGCCAGTTCAGTACTCAGGAACATAAACTGATCTAATCAACACAAATACATATGTAATTAAAAACAACACACTTATGTCAGGGAGGATTTTCATACAACAGAGGACATCTTAATGCTAATGTTCAAAGACCTGCCAATAAATATTTTGGGGGAAATGAATGATGTGCAGACATAGCCTAGAGTAACTTTCTTTAATTCATGCCCACCTGCCTCTCCTGACATTTAGGACAAGAAACTGATTGAGTATTCAACCTTTTAGAAGATTTTGAGATCATCAATTTTATATCACAACCCAAGCTTGTCTTTTCGACCCTTCTCACGCACTTGTTCAGTGACTTTACCTCTTTTCCCCACTAGATGGAGGTGTGATACTGCCACAACAGCCATTCATCTCTGACCAGCACAGAAAGTAAACTCAGCCAGGGCTCTAATTTACAAACTCAGGCCAACCTCTGTAGAATACTGAAGATTCTGTATTGGGTCAGTAGGTTTGTTGGCGTTTACAGGATACTGCTTCAATTCCAGACTGGCAGGTTAAATCTGCACAGGTAAGTGAATCTGTAGATTAATGTTCCTTTAATACATTAAGCTACAGATCTGCCAGTTGATTTGCCACTGAGCATGGCATTAATGCTGTTAAACTCTGTTACAGGTTCTCAGTCTTTAATATAGATTAAAATATTCAAAATCAACTGGAGAAAGACAATGGAGCCAAGTTTTCCACAACACAGTAAAATAAACACAAATAATAGTTAAATATTATAAATGTATAGAAATACTTGAGAATTAAATGAAAGAATCTAATAAATAAACTTATGGAAAAGTAAAAACAAAACAAAACAAAACAAAAAACAACTCTCCTAGTATAATTTACTCATGAAAGCATTTTCTTTTGCCTCACAACTAAAATAATTAATCAAGAAAGCATTACGACTTATCTGAAAAATGCAAAAAGGGACGCTGGCATCTGTACCTCATATGAGATATGTAAATATATATACTGTACGCTGAAAAAAAAAAGAATAAAAAAAGAATACAATTAAACAATTAAAATAAATCGTTTCCTCCCACTATTGCTACAAAAGACCAGTACTGCTTACCAGCTTTCATCATACTGACATTCATCTCATTTATTTTGTTTTGTTTTTTTGTTAAGTACAGCTGGCTCAGAATGTCACTTGAAGATGAATGGCAACATATGGCTGCAGCACATGCCCTCCTAACACTAATATACAAGCCATTAACAGACATGTTCCTGTGACACACTAGAAGTAGTGGGTGTGTCCCAGCAAGTGTTTGCTGCTGGACGTTACTGGCATGTGATCGAAATAGTTTGTGTGTACCTTCCTCTTTGTGTGCGTGTGTGCGCATGCATGTGTGAGATATTTTCGTAGCATGACATATGCTTGAAAAATACATGTGTCAGCAAGTGTTATGAATGACATATGTCCACTGTTTTCACTACTCGCGCATGAGTGTGTGTGAATTTATACATCGAGGGTAAGCCTGTGTGTGGTAGTAGTAATCCGCACTGGGCAGCTGCACTCATTCATATTCAGCCCCAAGGCACTTCCAGGCCTACTTGCTGATTGGGGATCAGAGAGAGAGAAATAGAAGGAGGGAGTGAAATGGTAGGGAGTGGGGATGAGAGACAAAGAGAAAGAAAGAGGTCCTCTCTAATTTAGTAAAGAGTTTGTTCATGTCTGTAATCCCATTAAGCAGGGGGAACAGCTTGACCCTTCACATAGCATGCATTAATATGTGTGTGGCTGTAGTGTATATCCTCTTTCTCTCATACAGACAAACCCATGCACTTGATACAGCTCATCCAGGAAAAGAAATTGATTGCCCTTATAAACATTTGATAAGGCCCTAATGTAACATTGCAAGCTGTTAAGGAGAACTGGAGCGGAGACACATGAAAATGACATGTAAATGAGTGTTGTATATTTCCAGGCACAATTTGCCAACAATTATTGTTTTGACCTGGCTCCTCAGTTGACAAAAGAAACCCGTTCCCTCCGAGGAGCAGGAAATCAGCTTTTCAAGTGCTCTTGTGTTTGAAGAGTGGTGAGCAAGGCAAGGCATGATTGCTGCACTCTGCAGAGAGGATCACACATGGGGGGGGGGGGTTCATACAAGGTGAGCGAAAGCAGTGAAGGCCATGTTTGGAAACATGTTGCTTGTCTTCTTTGTTGAGGAGGATTATATGATGGTATTTCTAATCTGAGTTTATGAGCCATACATTACAGAGTCCCTCCAAGAAAAACATAATCACTAAATTATCATAAACATTATTGATGGGATACTTTAAGTGTTCCCAACAATTTAGAAGTGCACAGAGAGACAGACAGGCACCAATATGATGACGTCATGTTTAGCACAGCATATACTGTGAAAGGAATTAGTGTTTATGATATTTTCATTTGAAAATGCTTATTAAATTGAGCACCACATTAAATAAGAATCCACTGCAGCTCACGATAAAAGCACCTCTGCCTCAACAGTGCATTCTGAATGCAAGTTAGCATAGTATTCAAAATGATACAGCTGAAAATTGTTCAATATAAAAACTGGATTTTGCGCCTGCATTACCAGGGCCTCTGCCCCTGGCTGCTGCTCAGTTCATATCCACACTGCACCAGACCCCTATGGCGAGCCCAAAAGAACAGGTGGAGGGCCCTTCACCTGTTCTTTTGGGCACGCCCAGGTGGTTCCCATGGGCCAAGGCCTGGTCACCAGGTGTGTGCCCCAGGACACCACCCCCAACCCAGGCAGGGTAAACTAGTCCCTTGAACTTGAAAGGAACCTGTTAATGTGATTTGGGCATCTTACTGGGATGCCTCCTGGGCACTTCCTAGGTGAGGTGTTTGAGGCATGTCCCAGCAGGAAGAGTAGACCCTGGACACACTGGAAAGATTACATCTCTCATCTGGCTTGGGAATGTGTTAGTGCTCACCTGGAAGAGCTAGAGGACGTGGCCGGATGGATGAATGGATGGAATTCTGCTTCAACAAATAAAGTTCTATTGATTATTTAATTAAGCTGAAAGTTAACTTTCACCCTGTATCATCTTCATATAAATAGACATATATTATTCCAATGGAAATAGTGGTTGGCACCATAATTATCACAGTGTGTAAATAAAGTGGTTACACTCTCTGTTGGGGCAACAGCTACAAAATGACATTCATATGTTTGTGACTGATTCATTTACAAATATTTAATAGATTAATTATAACTAATTTCTCCGTGTTAGTCCTGCAACACACTGGCAACCTCTCCATGGTGTATTCTGCACCTCACCCTATGACAGCTGGGTTAGGCTCCAGCCTCACTCAGCATCCCTGAATTGGATAATCAGAATAACATGGATGGATATGAGTAATTATTAACATTTTTTTGGTAGCTAGATTGTTGATAATCCTCCTCTATCATGACACTTTGCTCACTGTTTGTTAGTAGGAAAGGAACTTTACTTACTTAGGCAAATTATATCTTGTAATGTCTTTGATCATATTCAACTTATTAATATTAATAACCATGACTTGATGAATTGTGGTGTCCTTAATGTTTTCAAAATATTTAGGTCTAGATGTAACTAACATTTGCTGATGGAAAGATGGAAATAGCTTGCTTGCACGAACTTAATGGCTGAGATGAATCTCCAGAATGAACTTGAGCTCTAGTAAAGAGTCATGCTGGAAGGGGATTTTTCCACAACCTAGCAACCAGAAAAGATGTGCTGTTAATTTGTAATGGATTTACAAAAAATGAAATAAAATAAATCACTAGACATTAATAAAAATCACAGCTCTGAAAGTGGTGCCTATAAAGCTTTTGTAGTTAGGCAGAAGAAACTTCTTTTTTGTACAATCACATAATTAAAAAACTTTACATTTTGGTTATGGTGGCAGTCAAGATAACCTTGAATCAGCCATTTTTTCCTAGATTTCCTCAAGGTGCCATTAACAATGTCTCAGTTACATAAACACTGGTAAGCCACAACATTAAAACCACCTGCCTAGTGTAGATCTGTGTGTTGCCAAAACAGTTCTGATCTGTTAGGGCAGTAGATCCTTTAGATCCTGTGGGTTGCTGGGAGAGGTGTCCATGGACTTGCGATCTTGGTAGTTTGTAGGTAGGTCAGCACCTAGGGTTTTTTTTTTTTTTTTTTTGCAGGGTGGCGTCGTGCATTGTCCTACTGGGGATGGCTGCTACTGTTGGGGAGTGCCATTATCATGTGTTGCTTGATCAGTAACCGTGACTAGGTGGCTGGCAACATTGATATACAGTGCTGTAAAAAATAACTTGCCCCCTTCTTTATTTTTTAGTTTTTGTCACACTTACATGTTTCAGAACTTCAAACTAATGTTAGTATTAGACAAAGGTAACACAGTAAATACAAAGTGCAGATTTTAAATGATGATTTTATTTATTCATCAGTTACAGCAAGTCATACAGGTCCTGAAACAACAAAGCAGCCCCAGACCATCACACCTCCACCACCATGTTTGAGAGTTGGTATTATGTTATTTATATGAAATGCTGTGTTAGTTTTATTCCAGATGTAACAGGACTCAAACCTTGGAAAAAGTTCCGTTTTTGTCTTATCAGTTAGTGCGTCTCTCCTGAAAACAGCATGTGAATTGAGGAGAAATTAAAACTCACATAAAGTCACTTAAAGGAAAAATGAAGACAAACAGCTGGATTTTCACCTTTTCATGTTTTTGGGGAAAACAGACTGACTGGTTCATTTTCTGACCAATCGTATCTCAGCTTCGAATCAGCTTTTGTCCAATCATAGAACAAAACGATAGTCTTGGCCCGCCTTCAAACTGGATGCTGAAAAAGAACGTCACTGCCTTTTTACGTTTAGCTTTAGCCATAATTAGCTAGGTGTTGAATCATAGATAAGTCCTGCTGAATCGAGCGCTTTTTTCTTTTGAACCGACAGCCTAAGTAAGAGCGATTTATTTGGCGCTCCTTGGTTTTACAGTGCCAAACATGTACATAAAAGCCTTGCGTCGATGCAGAGACATGTTGAAAGGAGAACTGATCGCGTGAAACGCTGGCTAGCTTACTCAAAGCTAACTGACGAATAGGGGCCGAAAAGGGAAAGTGGGTAACGTTAACAACTGCTAAGCCTACCACAACAGGGCTGGGAGCACATCTACCGTAAGCAGGAGAAGAGGGGCTGATAGAGAGAGCGATTCCTTTCATACGCTGTAAGTAACACCTGGTACTTGGAATGAGCAGCTAATCTACGCTGGCTAGCTACCTGCTAACGTGTAGCATTAGACAACACTGACAACTGTGAACTTCGCTAGCTGGTTAGCTAGCAGTGTAAGTAGCCCTGTTTTCGGTAACGAGAATCGAGTCTTGGTTTGATTTTGCTTCAGCATCGTAAATTATAGTTATTTTTCCGTATTTATGGGGATGATAATTATGATATTATGGGCTTTGCTGCTGTAGCCTCAATTTTTAACACGCCTGGGCTTCACTTCAGGTGATTTTTCACGTAAATTGTAGCATTTTACGCACTTGATAGTGTTCAGATGTGTTATCAGCATCACTCTGCTGGTGGATATATGCGTGTGGATATATCTGTGTGATCCGAGATGGTGTAGTTTGTCTTTATTTAGCTAAAGTATGTCTTGACAGCCAAGCTGTTAAAATTTATTTTTAATCTGATTTATGACTATTTGCAACAGGTGCGACTTATTTGAAGTTGGTTTCATGTGTAGCTTATCCCGGTTGCTGTTGACGTTTGTTTTAGATGTGAACATATTGTTTACTGCCAACGTACATAGTAGAATCTAGCTTTATTTAAAGCTCCTTCATGTGTTCTATGCCCATTCTGTCCCCATGAAACTCCAGTACAGGGATTAACTTGTTTATTGCCTTGTTGTGGGTACCGTTATTGGATGTTGGTGTGTGTGACAGTGTGTTTGTTTGACGGTGTATTCCAGAAATGGCAGCATCATCAGTGGCATGTTTGTGTTGGCACCTTGATGTGAAATACTGCAATAGACAGGCTTTTTAAGCCAGTGACTGCAGCGATTCCATGGGGTGTCCAAAAGCCTTTATCTATACCCTTTTGATTGTGTTGGTGTGGACTAAAGTGTTTCACATGCAGATGCATAATCAGATATAGTGGCAAACCTGGAATAACTGAGATGAATTAGTGTTTGTGCTTATATGTCTCAGAAAATAGTGGTAATACTGTTTTAAATTTCTAAATCAGCCTGTGTTATTATGCAAACATCTTGCACGTGCTTTTACAATGTATCCCAAAGGAAGTGAGAGTGGTTTTAGTGCGTGTTAAATACTCTTTTGTTTTTAGTGCCTCATCATTTCTCAACCTTTGTGACTTGGGAGTCAAATTGAAGGCAGGAAGGTGTCTGGATAGCGAGAACAGAGGTAAATCTGTATAATGCTGTGAAAAGTATTTGCCCCCTTCTTGAGTTCTTTTTTTATTTTTATTTTTTTTTGTCACACTTGCATATTTCAGATCATCAAACTAATTTTAATATTAGTCAAAGATAACCTGACTAAATACAAAATTAGTTTTTGAATTCTTAATTAAGTAAAAAAGCAATCCAAACTCACCTGGCCCTATGTGGGAAAAGTAACTGTAAAATCATTAATTACCTGTGGTTAACCACATTTTTTTTGGAAAGCTGAGTTCAATTTCAGCTAGCCACACCCAGGCCTGAGTACTGCCAGACCTGTTGAATCAAGAAAACACTTGAATAGAACCTGTCTGACATAGTGAAGTAGGCTAAAAGGTCTCAAAAAGGCAGCACATCATGCCACAATCTAAAGAAACTCAAGAACAGATAAGAAACCAGCTCATTAACTGGGCTTTGGGACTCCAGTAAACCACAGTGAGAGCTATTATCCACACTTGGAAAAGTGTTAAACCTTCCCAGGAATGGCTGGCCTACTGAAATGACTCCAAGAGCGCACCAACAACTTATCCATGAGGTCATAAAAGAAGCTAAAACAACATCTAAAGAACTGCAGGCCTCATTTGCCTCAGTTAAGTTCAGTGTTTAATAATAAGGAGGAGTCTGGGCAAAAATGGCATACATGGGAGAGTCAAAAACCACTGGTGACCAAAAAGAATACAAAAACTTGATGCACATTTGCAGAAACATCTTGATGATCCTCAGGACTTTTGGGAAGATATTCTCTGGACTTATGGGACAAAAGTTGAACTTTTTTGGGAGGTTTTGCATTCTAGTACATCTGGCATAAAATAACATAGCATTTCACTAAACAAACATCATACCAGAGGTCGTGGAGGTGGTAGTGTGATGGTCTGGAGATGCTTTGCTGCTTTAGGACCTGGACAGTGATCCAAAAACACACCAGCAAGTCCACCTCTGAATGGCTCAAACAAACAAAAAACAAAATGAAGGTTTTGGAGTGGCCTCGTCAAAGTCTGCACTGAAAACGGATTAAGATGGTTTTGGCATGACCTTAAACAAGCTGTTGATGGAGGGTCTCAAACCGTCCACTGTGGCTGAATTAAAAAAAGTTCTGCAAAGAAGAGTGGTTCAAAATCTTTCACATCGATGTGAAAAGCTCATTGCCAGTTATGGCAGTTCTTGCTGCCAAGTGTGGCACAACCAGTTATTAGATTTAGGGGGCAATTACTTTTTCACATAGGTAGGTTTGGATAGTTTTTTTCCCTGAATAAATGAAATCATTTATGAAGGCATACTGCAATTTGTATTTACTCATTTACTTATCTTTGTCTAATATTAAAATTAGTTTGATCATCTGAAATATGCAAGTGTGTCAAATGTGCAAAAGAAAAAAAGAAATCAGGAAGGGGTCAAATTCTTTTTCAAAGCACTGTTTATTGCAGAAAAACTACTCACATTCCAGTGTGACATGACACATCTACTTTCAACCTCTTTGGACATAGTCTGACAGACTCCAGTCTGGTCAGGCAATGGTCCCAACATCCCTGAAGCTATCTGTTCAAAGAGCTCTTGTTCCAGGAAATCGACAGCTCCTGAACCAGCTTC
Source organism: Pterophyllum scalare (assembly GCA_024447675.2). Lineage (NCBI taxonomy): Eukaryota > Metazoa > Chordata > Actinopteri > Cichliformes > Cichlidae > Pterophyllum > Pterophyllum scalare. Next base: position 32,784 of record JAMQGT020015488.1, on the reverse strand, counting down.
AAAGATGAGTCATCAAGGGGGGTGGGGGGTGTTTGTTCGTTCGTTCTACCTCTCAAATTTGTTTAAAAAAAAAAAAAAAAAGTCAGTTATGATTTTAAAAAAACAAAAAAACCTCAAAACGAGTTTCTACTGAAGACTGTGTGTTACACCAGCTGTTCAGCTGCCTTCTTTTAAGAATGCTCAATCATCATGTGGCTAATGTGTACTTAATCAGCAAAAAGATGATTCCATGGCTAAAAGACATGGAATCACATTAGTAGAAATTGAATGTTACACATGCCATTTACACATCCATATGTTATGCGTGTTCAGAGACCTATTGTGGACTTTGGAAAGTGTGGACTTAAGCTATAATAGTTACAACACAGCTGTTTTATATGGCCTACCTGCATCAGTTTTTAATAATTTGTTTTTTTTAGCATTGTGACTGTAAAAATGATGAAAGATGGCCATAGCCACCTTGATGTCACCCACTGATTAGTGAGTGAGCTGTGAGTCTTTGCTGTCATCCTCTTGGTGTTGGTGGATCTGACAGTGAAATTGCACGCTTATTGTCTAAGGACCTGTCAGCCACAAGCTATTGGTATACCCTGGATAATCATCCTTTCCAACCATAAGTATAATTTACAAAAGTTCAATCCATCATGACCTGAAACTAGTGACAGTCATCAGAAAGAAGCTGTTTTCTCAGACTTCTATACAACCTGAAGAATTTTTGTGACCCCCAAGGGTTTCCTCCTGAGGACCATTAAAATGAAAGAAGGTGCAAGGCAACTTCCACATTGTATCACTTTTCAGACTTGAATGTTACATTCTGGTAAGTTAAAAGTAGAGCTTCACTTAACGGAGAACTTGTCGCAGTGCTACAGACTACTTAATTAACAAGGATATGGCTAATGGCTACCCTTTAAGTAAGGTGATGCTAACTGTATAGAGCCATCTTTGTAGTGGATAAATGTAAAATGTCAGTTCAGAAAAATCATAATTCAAGACCATTGAGGTCTTTCCTTTATCGAGTTAGCTTAGATAATTATTGGGTTAAATTTGTTTTTCCTACCCCATCTAGTTTAGTTGTGTCCAACTAAATATAGGATAAATATAACATGGCAGTGCTTATCAAGTGCTAATATCCCATTCGGTCTTGTGCTTTTTTAGCTTAATTTTCCCTCAACAGCAACTCAGGATAGTAGCTCTGTAACAACTAACACGACTACCATGATGCATTTCCTATCAACCTGCTCCTAAATTATCATCATGTAGAACAACAGTGCATCTGTAAGGTGATGCTGACTTCTAAAAGTAGATATGCTGTTATATCACACAGTGTACCTTTCGTGTCACTGATTTGGGAGAGAGCGCTAAGGCATTAGTAGTAGTTCACTGTGTGAAGTCTGTGGTCTGCATTTGACAAGCTAATCTTGCCCTGCGTGGATCCTATCAGCAGCTGACTGTTAAATTGAGTTAGCTTGTTAAAGCCACCCTGCTTGTCTGAAGTCTTGACGTTGGTGGTTTTTCTGGGCCTGCCTCAAACAGAAAATGGGGGGGTGGTGGCTTTTTTTTGGTCACTTTTGTTGACCACATGAATGTTCACACAGACATACATGTGCAGTCACATCTATCTACTACTCTGTTGTTATAACAACCATTCAGCTGCCACTCCACGCTGGGTAGCCATGGAGACATCAGACTTTGGGTGACATCAGTCTATGGAGTACAAATTGCATATGCTGGTGTTTATTTTAAATATACACCAGTGATCTGGGGAATTGGCACCTGCCAAAGTGGTTTTGGCCTTCCACCAAAGGAAAATGATCAGGACGGTGATTAAAAATATTTCTAATTGTTTTAAGCAGCTCAAGCTTAAATGTACATTTGTGTATCATACACACAGAAATAGCAGCAAAAATAGATGTGGTTGAAATAAGGTAATACAGACTGCTTTAACGATGTAAGCAGTCAAATGTCAAAGGCCCTCTTTGAGCCAGGTATAGTGCACATTTTGTCTTTTTATGAGCCTTAAAATAACAACTCTTGCCCTGGTATGATGTGTATGTGGTTGCAGCATGGGCCAAATAATTTGATTGATGATTGTGGAAATTGCTTTGATATCTGTTTGATAATAAGTTCAGTGTTGTGTGTGAATGCATTTGTCGTCAAGGTAATAATTCAAGTGGTCTGGACTATTGATGCTTTCCATCCCTTTGATGTGTGATCAGTGACCAAGTGTGTCTGTCCGCTTGTGCGCGTGTTGTGTTTGTTACCCACCTGTTGAATATCATCTGAATTGAAAGCAAAGTTACATCAAACACTCTGAGAACTAATCAGCCACTGGCAAAGTAAAGAGAGTGAAATTTGGATAAGCATCATTTGTGTCTTTAAAGATGCTCTCCAGGCATGAAGAAAATATTCTGCTTTAAAACAAGTAAAAAAAACAAACAAATTAAATTTCTTGATGTTAGAAATTCTAAGTCTCCTCACTCATTACAAAATGCAGAATCTATTATATTTTTATTTCAAAATCTGCTACTCTACAGTACAGACTTCAAGTTTCTACATCATACTTGTGTAAGTTAAACCAGTTGTGCTGTCACCCATTCTGCCCAGTGTTAAATGCCTTAAACCCCAGGTTCAGATAATCTCAAAGCAGCCTTCCAGTGTTGAGCCCTGCAAATGCAGATGGGTGACATTTTCAAAAACCCAAACCCTTGACCCTTAAAGTGAGGGGATCTTGTGGCTATGTTATGCTCTGGGGTGTACTTTGCTGGCTTCTTGTGGGTACACTTGTCCCCACAAATCAATACAGAATGATTACATTTATCCTTCTAGAAGCAAGTCTTTCTACTTGGCAGCCATTTTTTAAAACACCCCTGAGAAGATATTCTGTCTAAACAAAACGAGAGAGAGAGCCTTCACATTAACTTGATTGGTCACAGGGACATTCAGAAGCAGCATATATGGAATCACTACTCAAACCTGATTTTTAAAAGGAAAACAATAAAAATGAAATTATAAATACAGCCTGCACGGTTTGATTATATAATCTAATTTAGGATATCCGTTGACAGGCAATAACCTGTACGGTGTGTGTGCCTGAGTTCAACAACATAATTTGCTAATGTGTTTCCCTTTTTTGTGTTGATGGGCTCTTTTGTGAGTAGAGGTTAGGCAAACCACCTTTTTAAGTTTTCAGTGTTTCATTCAGGATTCTTTGAATACCATGTCCTGATGTTATGTCTCTGCTTTATCCTATGATGAACTGTCTATATTCGTACATGTCATGTACATGATGCCTCCATAGTGGAATGTCTTTTGAAAGAATGGACTTCTAGAGACTTGTAGAATCACACATGAAGTTAGTTGTTTTTGAAGTCTCTCTGTTCTTTTAGTTTTGTGTGGGACAGATGAGCACGCTCTAAATGCATATGTAGATGAGGATGACTCACCGACTCCCCTTCATTTATTTCTAGCTAGCATTCGTATGTTTAATTTTTGTTGATGGAATTTTTGTTTTCAAATTTGGCTTTAAATCTTTAGTTAATAGCAAAAGAGTGGGCACTTATTTATTTTTTTTATTTTCTGCGTGGAACCGTTCATCTCTGTCCTCATGTACGTTAAAAGACCGCATCCTTTGAGTGCGCCTGCCACTTACTTGTAAGTAGCATTTATTGATATTTTCAGAGATAAGTCATAGGTTGCTGTGCAATTTCCGTGGCTAAGATTACATTAAGTAGTGTGACAATCAATAAGACCGTAAAAGTTCTCACATTGCAAAACCAATAAACAGACTGGATATAGAATTTCTCTCTCCAATCCAGCAGTGCAATGCTGCTGTGCATTTAGCTAATGCAGGTGCAGTTATTGGAAGATAATGCATCCTCTTGAACACTCTGTGGAGTTTGTTAATGCTTATTGAATGCAGTTCTGGCTAGCCAAAGAAGCTTTTAAACTTTCTTCTCAGTTTCTTTAAGCGTAAACCAAAGTGACTTCTGTATGTGGACGTGATGAGCAGTGATAATTATTAAGTAGACCGTATAAGAAACACGGACATGTTTAAAAGCTCCAGCAACCCAAAAATTTAAACATTCTCCTTAAATATGTGTGGGATATTTTATAGGGCTTGTGTTTTCAGAGTCATTTAAGGAAGTCGTTTGAGAGTTACGTATGTAGAACCGAGGCAGAACTTTAATTCAGGTCTTATTAGATTGACAGAGCGATAATTATTTTTGCATATAAACCAGAAGAGTTACACTTACATATCATGCATTCAACATGTCCCAGAACGCTGTTTCCTTCCAGTAATGGGTTTGCAGAAATGAGGTAAAAAGCATACACAACAAAAACATTATAATCCAGATGTTTTATCGATCCGAGCAGCTGCTAAAAGCACTTCCTACATTCGAATATCCGTCATCAAGTCATGATTGCCCCCCCCTTTCATGCTGGTTGCCATTTTGCTTTCTGTAGCCCTGCGAAAGTGTGAGCACAGCTGTCGCGAGATCGGGCCCTCAGGACACCCTCAAGAAATCTGTTTCTGATTATTTGGTCAGAGACATTAACACCAGTGGCCTGCTGGATGTCATTTTGTAGGACTCTGGCAGTTCTCATCCTGTTTCTCCTTGCACAAAGAAGCAGATACCAGTCCTGCTGATGGGTTAAAGACCATCTATGGCTCTGTCCAGCTCTCCTAGAGTAACTGCCTCCTGGAATCTCCTTCCCACTCTTGAGACTGTGCTGGGAGTCACAGCAAACCTTCTGGAATTGAAACGTATTGATGTGTCATGCTGGATGAGTTGGACTACCTGTGCAACCTCTGTAGGGTCCAGGTATGGCCTCATGCTACCAGTAGCGAGACACAGTGACACCTAGCCAAATGGGAAAACTTTAATTGCCTGCTGAGTATAAACATTTTAGAACCACAAAGAATAAACTGAACATAGGGCTGAGTAAAAAAACAATAACACAAGGACATCGTTGAAAAGGAAGGTCCAAGGAATTCGGTAGCGTGAAGATACTTTTGGCCATTTAAAGTATGACGAAGAAGCAGAGCAGCGTACACTGCAAGGCATGTCCAAAGCATGCTTCCACAAAAGCAGGTAACACCACAAATCATTTTTATCATCTGAGGCAGTGCCATCCTTGCGCAGTGCACAGTTGACCATTTACCTGCCCAATGCAAGGCAATACAAGACTTTTACAGTCCCAGACACTTTCTCCCGTACCATGCCTTATGACAAAAAAAAAAAAAGAAAAGCCGCAATGTAGTGCAGCAGCCTACTTTATTTAAAAAGACATGATGCCAGCAAGCACAGCCGAAAATGTTGGATTTAGATGGCTGAATAAAGAGGCTGACCCTCATTACCAATTCCCTGTCCATAAACATTTTTCTTGGATGGCACTTTCCAAGCTATACGTGGAATGTAGAGAGATGCTTGAACCGCTGTGTCATACTTCACTACCGCATTGGATTTGGGGTCAACTTGATTATCTGATCAGTGATTTGTCTGTTTGTTTGTGGGATTGTTTCTCCAACAATTAAAAAGGTGTCGTTTTTGTTTTTGTTTTTGTTTTGTTTTTTTCCCCCAATTTTATTTTATATTAATATCTACATTATTTGGAAGTGACCAAAATATTTAGTTTTTCACTTTGTGTTCTTCTGTCTCACTTGAGGCTTTTGATTGGTCGAGAATTAAGATTTTAAAATATACAAGTTAGTTAAAATAAATAAATATCTGTTTAAAATACAGATATATAATGTTCTGCACTATATTTATCATGTTCGGCTTCTGACAGAAAAGAAATATTTAAATCAAAATTGACTTTATATCTTAGGAGTAAAAATGAATCTTTAAGCTTGGCATAAATGGTGGTTTGATTCATATTGTGATATATATTGCCTGATATGGAAAAAAAATGAATAGGATAGGATTTTTTTTTCTGTGTTGCACAGCCCAAATTGAACAGGAGATAATGGCTGTAAAGCAGCCAAAGATGGCTAGATACCAAGAAACTGTTAAGACTTTGAAAGCATGAACGTAATGCAAGAAAACACTGTTTATTCTCCCCTAGTTGTATTATGCAAATCTTTATATATTCTGTCTTTAAGATGTCCAAGACTATTCCTTAATGTTATTACCATTCATGAAGATTGAAAGTGTAATTTTATATAATTCGTTTTTCACATGAGTTAATGGTTGATATGATTGGCTGTTAGTAAATTTGAGCCTTTTTCATCCGAAACACTCATTGATGGTTTGGAAAGAGTGAGTCTGCATTTGTCAGTTTGCATATATTGACGCTGATGCAATTAAGCCGAATGAAGCTATAAGCCATTGTTTGTCAAGAAGTTACGTCAGCAAGCAATTTTTACACAATGCTACTATAAATCTAATGGAGTTTGACAACACATTGTACACAGTGATGAGTTATGTGCTTTGCTTGAAACAGCAGTTTCTGCATCTTTCCTGAAATTTACCAAAATGGACTGTTGACAGTGAATAAATTAAACTGTATTATAATTTGCCAGCATAGTCAGAGAAATAATTAACTGTTCAGTCCTGTCTCATTGTCTGATTTTCTTTCTGTGTCCCTTGTTTGTCTTTTTTGCTGTGTTTTCTCACAGGTAGCATTGGGTCTCCCAGTGAAGAGCCATGGGTGCGTTCCTGGACAAGCCCAAAACAGAGAAGTATAATTCACATGGCGAGGGCAATGGCCTGCGCTATGGGCTAAGCTCCATGCAGGGCTGGCGGGTGGAGATGGAGGATGCTCATACAGCTGTTTTGGGGCTTCCAGCTCCTGGTATGACTGACTGGTCCTTTTTTGCTGTGTACGATGGCCATGCAGGCTCTAAAGTTGCCAATTACTGCTCCAAGCATCTTCTGGAACACATAATCACTGCTAGCTTAGGGGCTGGAAACACACAAAGCTCTCAGTCTGGATCAGATGGGTCCAACCCTACAGCACCAGTTCCTCCTGCAGTGGAGGCTGTGAAGGCTGGCATCCGGACAGGCTTCCTGAAAATAGATGAGCACATGCGCAGCTTCTCCGACCTTCGAAATGGCATGGACCGCAGTGGCTCCACAGCAGTGGGAATTCTTCTGTCACCTGATCATTTCTTCTTCATTAACTGTGGGGATTCTCGAGCTGTTCTGTACCGCAATTCACAGGTGTGCTTCTCCACGCTCGACCACAAGCCTTGCAACCCACGTGAGAGAGAGCGCATCCAGAATGCTGGTGGTTCAGTGATGATTCAAAGGGTTAATGGGTCACTGGCTGTATCGAGGGCCTTGGGGGACTATGATTACAAGTGTGTGGATGGCAAAGGTCCCACAGAGCAGCTGGTTAGCCCTGAACCAGAGGTGTTTGTGATGGTTCGGGCACCGGAACAGGATCAGTTTGTGATTCTGGCATGTGATGGCATCTGGGATGTCATGTCCAATGAGGAGTTGTGCGAGTTTGTGAAATCGAGGCTTGAGGTGTGTGACGACCTGGAGAAAGTCTGCAATGAAGTGGTGGACACCTGTCTGCACAAGGTATCTACTTATTTATTTTGGAGCTTGTCATTTGTATATGTTGGTGTCACATCCACTGCTTTCTAAAGGCTTAAATGTGTAAAATAATTTTGTCAGCAAGAAGGCCATTTGAATTTCCTGATACAGAGGAAAACTATATGATGAAGAAAAAGTTCCAAAGAGATGTTATTTGTTGAACAAAAACTAGTTGTAACAGCTTTAATGGATCAGGTACTTGGCTAAACACCCCTTCAAGGAAAAAAAAAAAAGAGAAATTGTTTTGGCAGTCTTAGAAAAAGGACAAAGTAAAAATGCAAAGAATGAAGTACAGACCTTTCGAAGTATGAAACGCTTGAAAGATGGCTTGCAGGTTGCTCCATGATCCCGACCAGCAGCTGTTATCTGCTTGAATTCAGTACATTATAATGGAAAAAATGCATTGTTATTGCTCATTTGTTTCTCATGAAACATTAGAACTACACAACATTGTTTTCTCTTAACCTGCTCTTTCTTTATTTTTCTCTCTTCTGGGCCATCTTAGGGGAGTCGGGATAACATGAGTGTTGTGTTAGTGTGTTTGCCCAATGCTCCCAAAGTGTCGGAGGAAGCTGTGAGGAAAGACACTGAGCTCAATAATTATCTGGAGTCTCGAGTTGAAGGTGAGAGTGACTGGATGGAGGAAAATAAGTGAACATAAAATTTAATTGAAATAGGCGTTTGAAAAAATAAATGTACAGACAGCTAGCGACTTACTCTTCTTGATAACCATTTTTATATTTAAAGATGTTTTGCCATTATCACACCCATCTTATTTCAACTGAAACTGTGTATCAAAGCTATATAGTCCCTTGACTGACTGACCTTGCCACTCACTACCGTCTAACCTCCAGCCAAATTTGCTCAAGCTCACAGGAGAAGAATGACACCATCATGACCTCCTTTTCCACTTCAGCAAACATCTCCCCTCTTTATTCACTCTTCTCCTCCCTTTCCCTCCCTAACTGCATTTTTCTTCCCTCACTCAAACATTCACTGTCTTGTTGGAATGGATTCCTTGCTCTTTTCCTGTACTCTCTACCCCTTTTCTTTCTATTTTAAACTTTTGTGTGTGTGTGTGTGTGTGTGTGTGCGTGCGCGCGCGTATGTTTGTCTGTCTCTGGATGCATGCATTTAAAACTCTGAGAAATGTATCAGACAGGTAAAAACAAAACAAGTGTTGTCTTGATATACAGTGTGGAAAAATAGGCCCTAATATCTCCCCTAAGACTTTGAAATGCAGCTGAAAGAGAGAGGTAATTATTTGCTATAATAATGTAAATTTATATGGGCTGAAAATTAGTTAAACCATTCCACTTTTCAACGTACAGTTCAGAAGTTCAAACATTGTTTGTGTAAGCAGACTAGATGTTTGGCTTAGGGTACTGTTTAGTACTGGAAGACAGAGGAGAGAGGGAATAGAACAAAATAGAGGGAGAGGAATTCTCTGGCGGAACATTATCTTGGCCTCATGCCACTCTCAGCTCAGTTGCAGGCCTCTTTCTGTCACCATCTTTCTCCCTTTCCTTGTCTAAGACACACGCACTTCCACAAATTCATTTATATGTTTTCCATCTTCACTTCCTTTCTCCTCATCTGTCACATTTTTGGTCTCCCTCCTTCTGTTGTTCTGCTCTCTCTCTTCTGTCTTTGCACAGATGTTCATGGCTATCATCAGCTCTGTTAATAGTCAGTTGTGTAACAACATGTCTGGTGCTGTTTTAGAGATGCTGTCTCGACCGGGGGAGGAGGGGTTTCCAGATCTGGTAACGGTGATGAGGAACCTGTCCACTGACAGCGGCATGCCCCCTTTGCCACCAGGGGGTGGTCTTGCCAGCAAGTAAGCACCATTATCCTCAGGGGTCCATTCAACAGTATATGTAATTTTCACGCTGTAAAACTTAATTTGCCGTGGCTGACAAGTGGCTTACGTTCCCAGGCAATGGTAATTATAAAATTATTGCAAGAAAATCAAGGTGGATTTATTTGTTAACAGCGACACCTTACTCTACCTAGTTTTCCACTCTTTTATTGCTTTGATAGGGAGTTCTAACCAATACCTTATCACATTTTTGTATGTGTGTTCCTCCTGCAGACGCAGTGTTATTGAAGCAGTATACAACCATCTGAACCCATACAGAGAGGAAGATGGAGTAAGTATCAGCATATAAAATAAATGGGTGTTTTGTCTTTCTTTGCCAATTTACCCAAGATAAAACTGCAAAAAAAAAAAATTGAGACCAAATGGCAAATTTGAGATTTCTGCTGTCTTATTTGTCAAGTTTGCAAAATGCATTTAATAATTTAAATGTACAACTACAGCCAACTAACAGTTGATCAGCTGATCATTTAGTCACAAAGTAAGTGTGTAGGCTCTGTGAAGCACATTCCCATCAGTGGAAGAGGTTTCATCCAGTCCTCCCAATCTTATGTTGATTCATCTCATCTGGTGGACCAAACTGGTGATTTATAGACAAAGTATAAAATTACTGACTTGAATCAGCAGTAGGTGTTTCTCTTTGCATGGTGCATGAAACACACCTTCATAATGGGTTTGCGTACATAATGACACAGCATTCTCAAATCTTTCGAACGGAACTGTGAAGTTGCGAGTGAAGACATTCACTTTATTTCCTGAAATTGCTTCAGATTGGCTCAATTTAATTGATTTCTTTGCCCAATTTGTTTCCACCCCTCTGAGCTTTCTTTGTCCTAACAAAAATCTATATGTCAAAACTATATTTAACCCTATAACTCTGAAGGCATCAGCTGTGGCACAACGTTCTTCAAAAGTGCCGCTGTTTGCGGACTTCCGGCAACAAATACCAAAATACAGGGCTGTGAAGTGCAATTTCTGAGCTTTCATGAACCGTTTGAATTTTTTGCGATAGGACAAACTGTCGCGGAGTTACGGTAAAAAGCCAGCTGCTCAAAGTTCCTTTGATCAGCCGACTCAGCGGTGATACGCTACGTCTTAACCAGCTGTTCGCGGCTCATAAGGGCAGGAAACCAGCGCTTCACTGCCCGGAGTTAAAGGTTTAAAAAAACAAAACAAAACTATATTAGGAGAATCTTTAGTTTCAAGTGCAATTGAGCATGAGAAAGTGGTTTATAAGTTTGCTGCTGAATGGCAGATATTCCTCTGCATCGTTCAGCTTTATACTGTTTTTGTCTAATTTGAAATTTTGGAAATTTGCTGACATGAACACAGACACAGTCTCGTACTGGCACCCGTGGACACAATAAAGATAGAGGTGGTAAATGTACAATAAAATGATTGTAAATAAAGCTAAACAGCAGCAGATAGAGAAGAATATCCACCTTTAAAGCTTTCAAGTTTGTCTTGTAAAAAGTGGCTTGTTCTTGAAAGCCATTTTTATGTGTTGTAGCAGTTGTAAGCGACAGTGACGGGGGATACTGTGCAGTGACTTTGACAGTGATATCAACTCAGTACATTACCTTCTGCTTTTTCTGCCAGCTAAGGTTTTCCACTTTAGTCAGCTGTTTAGTGCATTTCCCTCATACACCTTTAAAAGTAGACATTGCTTTATACACCTTATACACCAAGGTGATTCAAAGACTTGAATACAAAATTATGTCCCACAGAAGGCAGATAATAACTATATTTACTGATACAGAGAGTTGGTACTCGTCCTTTCTGTGACTGTTCATGCTTCCAGATTTTGTTTTAGGCTCGAACCATAGACTGTATATGAAAGACAGACACGATGACATCAGTCACTAGTTTTGGCATTTTAAATCTTCAGTGTTAGCATTTTATCTGCCACCATGTTAGTGTTTTGGAGCCAGAAATGACCTTACTTGGACAATAAGAGTGTATGCTAAGTTGTGGCCAGAAAACTGTACTGGTGCAACACACAGACACTCTACTGCTAATTAGTGTTAAATTATAACCTAATAAAATACTAGTGTATGACTCAACAAAACTGAAGCGCAAACATTTTGGAAAGACTGTACTGCAGGAACCAAAAGGCTGTGGTACTTGTCAGATAATAAAGGCATCAACAGCTATTACACAGTGCTCCAGTTTAATGACTAAAATTAGTGGAGGTGAGGCCCAGCTCACTGCAAAAATCTGACAAGGAACGGTAACTAAGATGGGTATTTTCACACCCTGGATGAACTGAGGGGCTGCATCAAGCACCAGTGTAAGAAAAATAAAGATTTTGAACTGTGAATCATGCAGTGCTTCTCCTAGGGCTGAAATGAACATAATAGTTCCGATTTATTTGGGGCAAGTGGCTGTAATAAACTTCTGACTATTTTTGATTGCAAAGTTTTAAAAAAAATTTTTCCAGGTGTACTTTTCTAACCACTGATGCAGCCTCATGTCCTCATTTGATGTAATGCTCAGTGTGTCCAGAGGCCTGGGTACACAGCTTCTGTTTGTCACTAGTTCACTTAGTTATTTAACCTGCATTTATATTTACAGGGCACAGCAGATAAGCTCGGTATACCTATAAAATGGGGGAAAACAGTCAAGTACAGTATGTTCATTGTTGTGTCCTTTCTCAAACATAGGTCTGTTTCCCTGTTTTCAATGAGGTGAACTGTTTGAGCATTTATGAAATGGTAACACAACTTGCTGGAGTGTGATGCTTAAGGATTCAGTCTTTTCCACAGAGGTGGAAATGCACTCTTGGGTTTTGCAGCTGTCGCTAGCTGCCTGCAAGTCTCACACAAACATGTCCTCTGATATCATGACTTGAAAACAGGGAGTCAGATAGACCTTTTGTGCTGCTCTTAATTTCTGTTGTTGTAGTAGATGGCTTACAGTTCATATATGTGAGTGTGTAAATGGTTTTAAAGGATTAATAAAAAGTGTCTGGGAGAACCTCACCACAAGATTGATACCACTATCACATTTTTTAGTGTTACTAGCACCATAGTATCCATATAGAGCTCTGTCCATTAGCTGTCTTGTATGGTGTGTGTGTGTGTGTGTGTGTGTGTGTGTGGAGTGAGAGAGTCACTGACTTGTCAAAAGTTGAGCAGGGACCTGACTTTAGAAGGACTCTGTATAAACGTGCGTGTGTGTCCTGTTAGCTCGTGCTGGACGTGATGCTTGCCTCATAGTGTTGTCTTGTTTTTTTTTTTTTTGTGATGAGGTAGAGGTACTGTGATTGTTTTGTGTACACATTATTATGGAAACAGCCACACACACGAAAAGGATATTGGCTGTTGAGTCGTGTGGGGTTTTTTTGTTTTTTTTTCCCAATTTGTGAACGAAGACATTTAAATCACTTTAATTTATATTAAATGATTTAATATTATACTAAAGAATCAGAAGGTATCACATGTACATGGGCACTCTCGGTTCAAGAAATCACAGGCCATACAAGCAGCTGGCTGTGACTCCTCTCCTCAAAGGGTGCAGATTCTAAGCTAAACATAACACTTTATAATACCACTATCTAGAAACACAATCAGTTCAAAACAGATGGAGAGAGCCGGGGTTTAGACTTGGCCTTCTCTAGATTGGTTCGTCCAGTGGCTGGTTCCGGCCTCATGGCACAAGCTTCTTCCAATCAGCAATAAAAGCTCTGTAAAAGAAACACATGCCCTCCTGCCCTCACATGTTCCTAATCACTGACATGGCAGTTTTATTCTACCTAGCAACAGGGTGCAGTGAGCTATACACACTCTCCTTAGACACAGACATACATGTTTTGGGGAAAACCTTCAAGAATAAGATAAAGATATTTTTTTCCAAAACCGGGAAGGCCATAAATAAAATAAACATGTCTGCCGACTACTAGTCCACTATCTGTCTGCTCTCTATCTAATGTATTTATTTAATTCTCTATTATTTGCTTCAGCCCCTACTTACTAATTAATTTCCTGCAGTTTACTTCTAAGAATTTGTCATTTTATTCATTGAGTAAAAAAATAAAACCCGACATGGCTCCCCTTAAAACCTCAGTGGGTAGGTTTTGTTTGTGACTGTACACTGTAACACAAAATTTTGAGTGTTGCCACCTGCTAGGTAACTTTTACAGCTCTTGGGGGAGAGAGAAACAAGGCTGCCTGTCATAACACTGTCAAAGAACTATTCTAGTTTAACCTTGGCAAGTGTCTTTGTCTGCAAAGTGGCTAAGTTTTCCTACACAGCTTCTAGAAAGAAGTGACATAGTAGCCCAATAAATGCTGGTTGCACACGTCACTTAAACATAAATTTTGCACATGGTGTGTAGTAAGGTGCACACCTGTAGTCACATACACATTGACAAGGGATGTATCTATTGTCTAACTGTGTGTTCACCCTCTGATTAACGCAGCCCTCCTGTTTCATTTGGTAAGTGATGACATATATAACTGTTACACCCCACCTCCCCTTCCAACCCCTCATCTACACACATGCACACACACGCACACATGTACACATACACGCACATTCTTACAGGCATGTAAGTGGCGACCTGCTACACGTATCCTCCCTGTCACACCTTCATCTGTCTCTACTCCCTGCTCTGATCGGCTGTCTTGCATGTGGAGCTCCATTTAGAGTTCAGGGCGTGTTTGTGTGGACGTCTGTGTACAGACATGATTGTCGAGGTCTGATGAGGATGAATGACAAAGGTGTTTCTAGTCCTGTCCGTCCCCCTCTGATGTCTCAGGCATACAAACACGCATGCACCGGTCCTGACACGCATGCATCGCTGTGTCACTCAGTCTTTCAGCAGCTGCACGCAAATATACAACAGTCTTTATTTCTGTGTCCCTCCCTGCAATAAGATGAAAGGCTTTGGAACAGCTTTGTTGGAATATGTTAAAGAAAGGATCTGCAGATTGAGGTTGAAGATGTGCCCTGCCTTGCGCTGCTGTTATAACAGCAGTGTAATTATATTGTGTTTCTTTGTTAAGATGTTGATCATAAGGAAAGCTGGCCTTCAAATCTGGGCTGGGGAATAAATCATTGAGTCTGACGTTTTAAATTGTGTTTGATAACTCGTGTTCTTTTTCTCCCCCCCGCCCCTTGCTGTTCTTCCTTTTTCCTGTTTCCTGACTTTACTCTTGTTTCTCCTTCCTCTACTTTACTTTTCTCCTCTTCCCTGTTTTCTCCTCTCCCTCCTTTTGGCTTTCCTCTTGCAGAGTGGAGCGGATTTGGAATACCACTGGTAGCTGTCCAGCGCAACTGCCTGATTGAAAATACAGGACCACTATTCCACATGAGAGTTCATTCATTGTCACCTTTTAATTTCTTCTGTGATTATTATTTTTGTTTTATTTTCAGTTTTTTCCCACATTGAGAGAATAACTGAAGCTGAAATCCTGATTTTTTTTTTATTTTTAAAAACACACCTAAAGTGGAGGACTGCAAAACTGGTTTTGTTGGTTCTTTTTATAGAAAAAAAATGGGGGGGCAAACACTGTGTTCATGTTCTGAATACAGAACTACATCTACAGCATAAACATCAGAGTGGAGGAGGAGAGGCCAATAAGCACAGTTTCTCTTGCCCCTTGTGTTTATACTTGTTTGTAGTGGCTGTTTTAGTTGTGAATTTATGGAGACACGGGAGCAGCTCTGAATCCTTTAGGGTTCTGTGGTGCATTGCTCAGACCTGAGAGGATGACCTCACAACTTGCCGGCCATGACCAAAACCAACCACTTGTGGATTCATTGAAAACACTGAGAAGGCTTAAGGTGGTTTGTGGCATTATTTGTTTGGAAGTGTGAACTTTTTCTTGGATCTGACGGGGAGCTAATCGACCACACAAGCCTGCAACTCCTGCACACCTTAAGCTATACTGTCCAGTTCAGGATCTGGGGCATTACTGGTACAAAAACAGGGGCCAACACTTCACTTACCAATGGACCTGGCTCACTGGAAATCACCTTACAGAACTCTCAGAATTTTAATCTCTTAAACAAAAATCACTATCCAAAGACCTTGGGGTTAACACCTCAAATTCAGGGTCTGAAAGCCTGAGAATCCACACCTGAACATAAGGGGAGCACTCATATGAGAGACTGTTTGGCACCGAATCCCAGTTTGACTCCTGGATATTATGCCCAAATTAAAACAGGATGTGGACTGGTGCGCCCGGCTGCAGAAACATTAAATTCAAGCGTGATGATGAGTCTTATTGCACGTCTCTGATCAGTTTCTGTCCACTTGTGTCTGTCAGGATTTTGTCAGTTTTGCTCTCTCTTCCCTTCTGTCTGCCTCTCTTTTTGCTTTCTCTGCCTCTTCGTGGGACAGAAGAGACTTGGCTATCATTTTGCATTTGCAGACAATGCCAGAATCATAAGCTTTTGAGCCTGCTGTTAAGATAGTATAGAAAAGTAGAAATTGCATATTAAATTCATATTCATATATATATATATATATATATATATATATATATATATATATATATATATATATATATATATATATGAATATTAGAGAGAGAGATAAATATTTTGATTTGTTTGAGTCATTAAATTCCTAGCCATGGTATTCGTTGCGGCCTAATCTGCGTGCGGTGTGTGTGTGTGTGTGTGCGTGCGCAGACAAATGAAGAACGAAAGAAGAAGAAAAAGCCTTGATGCTGCACACACTGTTCCCACACAGCGGCGTTCCAAAGACAGGGTTTGGGGTAAAGAAATTCCAGCCTCACCCCCCCCCTCCTCTATCCTTAACACATGCGCGCACACAATCTTGCTCATGCTACAGCTTGCCTTTTTCTATCTCTGATATCCTGTGTTTAAAAGAAAAAAAGAAACAAAAACAAAATGCCTTTTTTTTCCTGATTGAAAACATTTGTCATTTACTTTTTAATTTTTTTTTTTATTGCTTTTTGTTTTGGTATATATGTTTTTCTTTTTTTTTTATTATTATTATTGTTGCTGTGGTCCTGTTACAAATGCATAAAGAAAACAAGAGGAACCTGAAACACATCTTTTACAGCATATTGGGAGATTTGGGTTTTGGTTATTCACTGTATAAAGTAAAAGGAGGGACACTGTAGGCAGAGGAGAAGGGGCTCTACACTGAGTTGGGTTCACACTGTCACTGAATTGGTCTTTTTTTCTTCTTTTTTTCCACAACCACCTTCATGGACTTTGCCTCAAAGGCACAGGGGTAGTTACTGGTTTACTTGTGTTAACCTAAGCAGTTTAAATAAAACAAAAAAAACATGATGGAAGCTTTGGAAACAGATATTTGACCAGGAAAAAAAAAACAAAACTCAGTCACTCTGAAACTAATATGTGCAAATTGCACACACATACATTGTGTGTGGATTTTATTTAGATGGAGTAAAATGTGCTATAAATGCATACAAACCTGTAATATACACTTCAATCATTTAATGGCAAATGTAATGTGCTTTCTGAAGTGGCAGTATTGAAAGAATAGACCTAACAGAGATTGCTGGCTGGTTAATGTTATTGTGGTACACTTGCTCTTGGTGCCATATGACAAATAGGTACTTGAATGTGTAGTTCTTTTGCAGTTAACGTTGTTTTAATGAGATGATTTAACTTTTCTTTATGGTGGAGGGAGTGGGAGGGGTGGTATCTCTTATTGGTGCATGTTTTTATGATTGAGGGAGGAGTGTACTTTGCGTGTGAAATGCACTGGGTGGGTGGGGATAACTTGGGCAATGTTCAGTGTGGTGGAACACAATGTTAGAGAGGAAAGGTGGTGACAGAGGAAATGGAGCACAAATCAGGATCTTAATTTACTTTTAGTGAGATGATGGACAAGTTGGATTTCCTTTTTTTTTAAAAAAAAAAAAAAAAAACCCAAACTGCATGTTTATCATAACTCACATTAATATACTTAATCCTTTTTGACATTGTGCAGGGTTTTACCACACTGAACACAGTCTATAGGTTTTTGTTTAAGCTATATCAGACACTGGGCTTGGAGAGAAATTAAGGGAGGGGAGGAGGGAGAAACATTTATTTTTCTGAATGTAATTCTTCATTACTCACACTGATTCCACTGCATGGACTGAATACAAGCAGCACTGCAGCATCACACTCTCCCCTCATCGGTCATTTAATGGCAGAACAAGCTATCTTGGCTTCCTTTTGTTGGAAAAGAAAAAAGAAGTATATACTTGATCATTATTCTGATTGTGGAATATAATATCAGAGCTTCTGTGGGAAGACATAAGATAAAGGAGACTTTGAAAGTTTGGTGATGCCTGGATGATTTTAACCCTGACTGGTTGCTATGGTTTAACTGTTCTGTTGAGTAAAGAGAATTTTACAAGCTTTTGGTCTCCTGAACCTGTCAGTTATTTTTGGGCTGGCTGGGTCAGAGGATGCAACGGAGGTGAGAATTTGTGAAATGGCAATGGGTTACATTCCCTGTGAGCATTTTAGCGAGGAAGTGCAGCGTCGCTGGTCTTTATATGCAGTCAGAAATGGTGGCACTGATAAATTCCAGATTTTGATTTGTTCCAGTTTTTTAAGCTCTTGTTAACACCTCAGAAAACCATCACCTTTGAGAAGAACTTAAAGGAAGGAGACATTTGAGACCCCTGAAGTATTCACCGTCCCTTCTTCCTGTGTGAATTTCCCCGAATTCCTTTTTGATGATTTAAGATCATGATGGACATAAATGTCAATAAAAAATGGATTTAAGTTTAAACAGCTATGCTTTTTGCAGTTCCAGCTTCAAAATGACAGCTTGTGTGTAAGCAATGACTGCTCGGTACATCCGTGGCAGAGCTGTATTTTTTTAAAATACATTTTCACTTTGGGATCTGTGTGCTGGGGTGTGTGTGTGTGTGTGTGTGTGTGTAATTGACATTGCTGTTTTTAGGAGCAAGCAAGAGAACATCTTGTAAAGGAATAAATTACCACGTAGCTCATTAAAGAGAGCAAGTTAACATTAAAACCTTTGTGATTGAAACTGGGCAAAACCCGGTGTCTCTCTGAAAGCTACAACTTTGAGTTTCTGACATTATGGTAAATCAGTAGCAGTGTGTTAAAAAATGACTTTCAGAAGTTTGCCAGATTCACTCATGTGGACTTTCAGTTCTTTTAGTTTCTTCCACCCATCTTAATAATACAACCCCAATTCCAAGAAACTTGGATGTTATGTAAAGCGTAAATAAAAAGCAGAATTCAACAAGAAGCACTCTTTAAGGGAGTAGTGTTTTGTATCTATTTTGTTGTCTTCTTTTTATTTTAAAACATTTAAGAAGTGTGTAGTGCAGAAAAAAAATCACAAGGGTGGCATGACAGATGTTTGATTGCATAAACATGTAGGTGTGGATAATGGATCACAGGTACTGGCTAAAAAGGCAGCTCAATTCTCTTTATCTTAATACTTTCTTTAAAGATATATTTTGGGGTCATCTTGAAAGAAAGGCAGCTGGGAAATGTAAAAGTGAGATCAGAGGCCAAATGAGGCTACATGTTAATACAGACAAAGGCAGTAAGAAACATGGTTTTAAATAGCTTTATATAGCATTTTTATCACTTTGACCTTCAGATCAATTTATTAACAATGGAGAGGTCAGAGGTCACATGTGACATTTTAAATCTTCATACTATATTTTCGATATGTCGACAATACACTTGACCCTTAGAAGAATCATAGTTTCTGAGACCTTGGTGGATGTAAGCCAAATATTAATGTATTGTCAAAATGATCCCAGTTTTAACAACAGTCTATAAACTGCTGTGGACGGAGACCAGCTGTTTGACTGTTGTGAGAGGAATGTCTCATTCTTGTCTGATGTGGGATTCTGTCTGTTCAACAGTCTTAGGTTTTCTTTGTCATCATTTTCATTTCATGGTGCGCCAAATGTTTTCAGCTCAAATGGTCGTCAGTACGGAGGAGGTACAACAGTAAGTGTATACCGCCCTCTGTGAAACCCATTGGAGGCTCTGTCATAGTTTGGGGGTGTTGTGGATCTTGTCAAAACTGATGGAAATTATGAACACCAGAAAGTACCATCAGATTTTGATCCACTGATACCATCTGGAAAGATGGATTGGCAACAGGTTAATTTTTCAGCATGCCGTGTCTGTGATGCCAAACACACTGCCAATGCAGTAAAAGCAAACCTGGATAGAAACACATGCAGTGGAGCACCATCAGTCACGGATTGGCCTCCCCAGAGCCTGGACCTCAACATTATTGAAGCATTGTGGGATCATCCTGACAGAGATGGGAAGGAAAGGCAGCCAGCATCCACCCATTGCTGTATGCGTTTATGTTTGAGGAATCAGGGGTGGCGCAAGACTTTTGCACAGCACTGTAGACGTAGTATTTAGGTCCTTGATTGAATTTTCTAAAAATGCAAGAAATGGAGTAGCTCTTGAGTTCTTGAAATATTCTTTATAACATTGGTGACAGCTAAAGTTCATAGATCCCAAAATAGGAAACGCATCGTTAAATCGGGTGTGTCTTTATCGCCCACTTTATTAAAACGCGTCTTGCACGTTTGGTGCTCGTGTTTCGTTTCTAAGGATGTGGTACAGAAACAGCTGATGTCTCAAACTCGGCCTCACCTAACACCGTGTACTGCGAAAGTCCTGAAAGGGGGGGGAGCTAATCTCTAACCAATCCCATCAACTCTCCACTTTCCCGCATTCCACAGGTGTGTTAGACAGACTCTGCTCTTTGTACCATGACCCTCTTGGTTGTAGTTACATCGTTAATGTGGGTTCACTGAGGCGCTCATTGTGTCCGGAGGAGAGCTACAGTAACCAACGAGGTGTGTTCTCAGAAATAAGATGAGTTTTATAAAAGACTCCGACAGTGTGGAGCTTGGGGAGTGCACCAGAAACCCGGGTTATAAGGATGTAGACGAAGATGGGCCAGCAGCGGGGGACGCCACCAGCGTCTCCGACACCGAGGGGAAGCGGGTCTCGGCCGAGCCAGATGAGTACAAGCAGCTCAAACCGTACGCCGGAATGCCCAAGGAGGTGCTGTTGCTGTACTCCTCTGAGGCCCGGTACCGAGTCCCCCGAGAGATCCTGTTCTGGCTAACGGTGTGCTGCACCCTGGCACTGCTGGCAGTCACCATCGCGGTGATCGCGCTCTCTCCGCGGTGCCTGAGCTGGTGGCAGGCCTCCCCGGTGTACCAGATTTACCCCCGGTCCTTCAAAGACTCCGACGGGGATGGGGTCGGAGACCTCAAGGGTAAGATATCCGGGACCATTAAGGTAGATGATAATCTTTTCATTCGTTTGTAATGTCTGGCAAGTAAATATTTGTAAAATAAATATTGCACTCAGTTCCACTTTTAAGGAACTTGGAGCTTTTCTATTTATTAGTATACATTTAAAACTACTGTATTTTTAACCCCACTAGGCAACATTAAGAATACCTGATAATATACTACAGATAATATATAGGTATAATATATATATATAGATATATATAGGTATAATATATGATAATATATAGGTATAGATTTCATCATAACTCAGAACTCTTGGAATCCTGCAAAATTGCTGATTTTGCTTTGCCAGATAAAACCCTCTGTGTACCAAGCTCCGTAATTCACCTGTTTCACATTGCAGCTTACTTAGATCACCAAATTATTGTAAATCCACAAAGTACACACCATGTCCTGGTGGATTTTTCACCTTGACAACCTAACATCTGTTCTTATCAATCACTTAGAACTGTTCAGTAAAATAGGGCTAAATTATTAACTTTAACTGTTAATAACAAACTATACAAAGGGAATGACAAAAGGACATCAGTTTTCAGTGGTTTTAATATAAAAATACCTTTACTTTTTAGAGTAAAATGACTAATGTGCTCTCATAGAATATTATTTCCTAGAATGATTTACAAATGAATGTTGTCAGTATTATGTTTTACTATCCAAAGTCCCTGAGTTTATCAGGACTGCGAATTTTAGTTACCATGTTTACAGTACATACTGTATCTCCACTCTGACAGGGATTAAGGAGAAGCTGGATCACTTTGAATACCTTAACATCAAATCAGTTTGGATCAGCCCTTTCTACCGTTCTCCCATGAAAGACTTTGGGTACGATGTGGAGGATTTCCGGGATATTGATCCACTCTTTGGAACCATGAAGGACTTTGAGGAACTCCTGGCTGCAATGCACAACAAAGGTGCGTACTTTGAATACCTTTATTTATATGACAATGCAAAGTTTTGAGGGTAAGAGGGTTTGTTAAACAACAAGGTGCATGTCTCACTAAGAAATACCTGTCTTCATTTTTGCCAGGTTTGAAGCTGATTATGGATTTCATTCCCAATCATACCAGTGATCGACATCGCTGGTTCAACTTGAGCCGGAGTCGAGATCCTCACTATGAAGATTATTACGTCTGGGTCGACTGCAAACCAGACGGACCGAAGCCCAATAACTGGGTTGGTATTTGTGCTGTTCTTTTCTACTTGGTGGATATTTTGGTCTTTTGCACATTTTCAGTGAACAGTCATTCATGCATTGTACTAAAAAGGTGCAATGTACCAAAATATATTTATTTATTAATGAACTGATGAGATTTGTTTCCCACCTTGCACCTAGGTGAGTATTTTTGGGAACTCATCATGGACATATGATGAAGTTAGAGGGCAGTGCTACCTCCACCAGTTTCTTAAGGAGCAACCAGACCTGAACTTCAGAAACCCAAATGTCCGCAAAGAGATAATTGTAAGATTACTGTTGCATGCACACACACACACCTACACACCAGCTCAGCTACTGACTCTGTACTGTACTTTCACTGATGCATGTGCTAAAATCTTGTGTTTTCCTGTTTATCCGTTGTCTTCCACTGTATGATCATTGTTGTATCCTCTGTCACCTCCAGCAGTGACACACTGATTATACATTAACTTACACCAGTTAACCTACACCAGTTAACCCATGTGATTTTAACTGTGGCTGCACACAGCACAGAATACAACATAAGGAAAAACATACGGAACCTAAACTTTTCTACTCAACTATCCTTTGCTATACTTGAAAGGAAAACTTATTGAAATACAATAATCAATAAGAAATGGCAACAAAGAGCACACTTTTCCCACATAATGTAGACACTAGTTTTATTACTGTATTTCTTCTTTTTAATTTTAGGATCTTATTCATTTCTGGCTGGAGAAGGGAGTGGATGGCTTCAGGATGGATGCAGTGAAGCACATGCTGGAGGCTGCACACTTGAGGGACGAACCACAGGTGGATCCAAACATGCCACCAGTGAGTGTTGCACTGCACATCTGACCTCCCTTGGTTTTGTTGAGCTCAGCTAAAGTGACTCATCTCTGATGGGCGCTGCTTGTGTCAGGCAACAAAATCTGCTGGCTTTGTGCAAGCTGCTGTTTGCCCTCACACTGAGTCGACAAAGATGGCAAGGCTCGTCAAAACAGCTGTTGTTTTCATTTTCAGTAGCGAGAGACAAAGCAGGTGTAACAGGTGAGCTGTAAAATGAGCTATTGTTTACTTAAGTCTACCTAAACTCTATTAGGTAAACTTTTTTAGGTACACCTTTCCAGTACAGGGTTGGACCCCCTTTTGCCTTCAGAGCTGCCTTAATTCTTTGTGATTAAATGTGATGTGAAAAGATTCTTCAGAGAGTTTTGGAAAAAGGTGTGAAGCCTCTGTCTCTACTTCTACTGTCATTATGGGGCATAACAGGCCTAAGATATTAAACATCATTTTATTATTCATAGCTTAACTTGGGCTTTTTTTTTTTGTTCCACAGCCACCACTGCTGAAGCAATCACAGGTTTACACATTCGCACTTCATCAACGTGTGATATAACTTTATAACCTGAGATAAGCAGCTTTTCATGTGAAACTGATAAAGCACCGATGGGCAAAAAGCTTTTTTCTTT
Source organism: Pterophyllum scalare (assembly GCA_024447675.2). Taxonomy (NCBI): domain Eukaryota; kingdom Metazoa; phylum Chordata; class Actinopteri; order Cichliformes; family Cichlidae; genus Pterophyllum; species Pterophyllum scalare. The sequence continues at coordinate 9,436 of JAMQGT020015488.1, read as the reverse complement.
GTGTGAAAAACTTCTAAATATATCTACTTCATCCATAAGAGTCTTCCTTCCACTATAAGATGAAGGAAAAAAAAAGGAGGAAACAAAAAGGAAAATGCCAACTAAATTTAATTTTTAAATGACAAAAATTATGCATGGTTGCTCAGACACAGGCGGTGGATCTACTTAACAATGGCCCATATTACCTCCCCCGTCACTACCACTGGACCTACAACTCACTACCTTGTTTGCATTGCGGTTTACTAAAATGACAATGTTGCTGACAATGTCCCATTAGCCCATAATGCTTTACAAGTTGTTAGGCCTGGCTTGTCATGTCTGCTGCAACTTAGAGTTATGCAGCCATGATTTTTATTTTATTGACTTATATAAGCTCTGAAATGTCAGAGTTCAAAATTTAACGATCTGATCCGTGAAAGCAGCGCTGTGGGCAGAAGCAGCTTCGCTGAGGAAACACTTTCCATCGCTGGTAGAACAAAAACAATCAAAAGCTGAGTGGGACAGTTCACACTGTGCATCATGTATCACTGGTTAGTTATCTCTAGTTTAAATGCTTCATCTTCATGTGAAGAACCCTCTGTTCGTAAAACTCAAGGGTTCATGATACATGCTGAATTAAGGTCAAAGAGGCTGAAGTTATTTCTCACAGAGGAAAGATTAGAAGCAAAGGAGCATATTTTGGTGGATTAGCAAGTCACTGGAGTTTGCTTATGACTGCAGGGTAAAACCATAACAGTGGGACTCTTTTATTCGCTGTTGACTGAGAATTATACCCACAGATTTGCATTACAGCTACATTTACAGTCTAATCAAGTTTAAGCAAGAGGTCATTTTTAAACAAAACAATAGTAACTGTTTGGCAGATGTATTTTACTAACCGGTGGAACTACAATTCTGCAATTGAGAAAGATGTGTAAAGGTTTATAGGTGCAGTATATGGAGAATTTTATCACACTCATGATCATGATTCAGCTAAATATAACCCAGAAACCATCTGTGTTAACATTAAAGCTCAGGTTGTTCCTTTAAAGTTACAAGTTCCTACAAAGCACTGTGCTTGCTGTTGGCTGAATGACTCACTTGATGGATATTAGGCCAGTTTAGTGGCTTGAGATTATCCTTTACAAACAAACATACGAAGGCATTGGTATTATTTTAGAGCTGTGACATCACCGTCTCTGAAAAGAGTGATGAAGACTGAAGCAGATCTATGGCTCATTCCCTTAAATCTGTAAACCCAATGCTTTGCACACTGGTAATGCCAATAGTTGAGTCAGATTTCCTCAGCGCCTCCATAATTAGAATTTAACAGGATGATTTTTTTCTTTCTTCCTGCATCTTTCTTGCACCAACAGAATTAGCACAAAACCTCACAGTACCTTCTCATTAAAGAATTCAACGTGAATGAATTCAGTGTCACTAAAATTGCATAACTGCTACATAACCTCATACACATTTCTCTCCAGGAGTTGGTAACTACAGAGTGGGACCTCCACAGTGACTACACCACCAGTCAAGTGGGCTTGCATGACATACTGAGAGAGTTTAGGGCAGAGATGGACATCTACAGCCAGGAGCCTGGTAGATACAGGTAGGGAAGTGATAAAGTGCATTTAATATAAATATGGCAGAAAATGAAACTTATAATGCACTTGCCTACTTATTTTTTACTACCTCTAATTATGTCACAGTTGTCATTTATTTTAAAGAACCTTGTGTATAATATTGCAACAAATGTGAATCCAGTGTTTTGCTTACAAAATGCAGTAATTTCCAAAACAGCTTAATTAAATATGCTAATAAGTGACTTGAGATTTAGTGTAAAGATGAAATAGAAGAAATGAATTTCAAATAAGGACACATTGGTGTGGGATTAAAAAATAAAAATCACAAATGGATGAGCTGCCAAATTAAGTTAAGCTTCATTCTGTGTTATCACACACATAATAAATTCCTTCTGTGCTTGCAGGTTCATGGTGACAGAGTCCTATGATTATGAGGAGGTGGATAAGACCATGATGTACTATGGCACCCGGCTAGAAAAGGAAAGTGACTTCCCCTTTAACTTTTACCTGCTGGATCTACCTCACAACACCAGTGGAGTGTGGGCTAAACATCTGGTTCACCTCTGGATGGGCAACATGCCCAAAGGAAAATGGCCCAACTGGGTGGTGAGTCCCTACAGTCGTGTTTATATACTCATTTCTTGGCTTCTTTAAAAAAAAAAAAAAAGAAAAGAAAAAAGAGAATGACGTAAGTATTTGCCTTACAAAGACGTTTAAAGGTGGTTATTGTCCTCTGTCACAATGGTTAAAAACCACAGGATCAAATCAAGGTTCTATCAGGATCAGCAGCGGCAAGTATTGCACACGGTGGCGCATAACATGCTGAAACCCCCACATTAATGTACCCATCAGATTAACGTTTGTGTCGCCATCATTCATAAGAATGGACTGTTGAGTCATTCTTAGTGGATTGTCTGCCTGAGCTCATGCTTCTCACACCTTTGCTTTATAACCACAGGCCTTTTGTGGTGGTAGTTTTGCCAACAGTAACACTAAGCAATCATATTATGATTTGCCAATACAAAAACACTCTAATAAAGTCAAATCATTAGTAGCTGTTTAAAAATAAATGGAGACTTTTTACCTGCAATTTATTTTGATTAGGCACAAAGTATAACCCTGCCTCCTTCCTTCCTAATTTCTCATTCACCTCTACACCTTGTCTTGTTTTTTCTCTTACCGCCACTCTTCTCAGGTTGGAAACCACGACAGGCCTCGCATTTCTTCCAGTGCTGGTCGGATCTATGTTCGTACCATCAACATGATGCTGCTGACCCTTCCAGGCACGGCCACCACCTACTATGGCGAGGAGATCGGCATGGAGAACATTAACGTGACAGCGAGTCAGATACAAGACCCAGCTGGCAAATACAACACGGTCGGTACACTGAAGAAACCTTTAAACACTCAATGTCACACACCTCTGTCAGAGGTCCTTAAAAATAACCAGTTTAATGTCATTTTAAAAATAACAATAAATAGACATACATATATATGCTTTCACTGCAGAGTGCCAGTCGGGACCCTGAGCGTTCTCCAATGCAGTGGAATGGTGACATGAATGCAGGTTTTAATGACAAAACTAATGTCACCTGGTTGCCGGTACACCCAGATTACAAAACCGTCAATGTGGAGGTGCAGGACTCTTTTACTAATGTTCAACTTTGAAGAAAAATCTGACCAATGTTTGCTTATGTTTATATTTCTCTGGATCCTCCTCCCATTCCTTCCATTTCCAGGTCCAGAAGGAAGATGACGCCTCTGTTCTGGCTCAGTACCGTTACCTGAACACACTGCGTCAATCGGAGCTCCCCCTTAACCGTGGGTGGTTCTGCTACATCCACGCTGATGCCAACGTCTTCTCTTACATCAGAGAGTTTGATGGGCTTCTGCGAGCTTTCCTCATAGTGCTTAACTTTGGTGAACAATCAGTTATCACAGATCTCTCCTCTGTTCATGAGCTACCAGGCGAGTTGGAGGTGCTGATGAGCACCAACAGAGTCAATAATGGCAAAGTGTTCCCGAAGTCTCACATCCAGACAGAAGCAGGAGAGGGTTTGGTGATTCAGTACTCCACCCACACTCGGTTCAATCCCAAACATCCCGAAGAGTGCTACATCTCTGAGAAGGCTTGTTATTCGGAGACCATAGGCATACTTTATAAATGTTAATAAGATTGGACCTGAATATCCAGTTATTGCTGTTTCACAGAAACAATGAAAACATTAAGATTATTCTTTTGTGTTTCCTCCACAAGGCAGTTATTTCACATCTTAAAAACATATAATTACTGGTATTTGGGTACCAGTCTGTGATCCCAGTTGTTGCTCTGTTTTTCATGCCTGGCTGCTTCTTCACAGCCTCGCTATCTTCTCCTCTTCCGTGGAGGCCGAGGAGGGTCCAGGCCTAGTTCCGTGTACAGAAATGCAAGCTTGAGGGCTTCCTTTGTCAGGGGGAAAAAGTACAGATACTATTTATCCATCAATCATCACTCATTCAACTGCATTTTAAATTTAAAATGCTAAATAGAGATTATGTATTAAGGATGCTTTGATCAGATTTGGCTGTTTATCACATATGTATACTATGTTATGGTGCATTTGTAATAAACAAAACCACATTGCTAGATACCTTTACAGGTAAAAGGATTCATTGATTTAACTGACTTTGTACCTTAATTTTAAAGCTGTGAGACGGGTAGTGGAGCCCTTACTAATAGTCCACTTCTTAGCATTGATGTGCATTCTGATTGGATATTAAGAGCCACTCAGAATTTTCAGCAAATAAAATACCTCGTTCCAGGAAATATTTGTGTCTAACTTGCAGATCTATTTGAAAGCAACAATTTAAAATGTTTCTCTTTAAAAACTTGACAAAATAAAAATACTAATTCTTTTAAGACCCTTACAGTTTTAAGAGAATTAATTTACCTCATCCAGCATTAGCTCAAAGTCTTGTGGTCCATGGTGATTGGCTCCAGGCTGGATATTCATAACTATGTTTGGCGCTGGTTTGCGCTCTAAAATAAAAAAGTAGACAAAGAGATCCAGAATTTTCTTTAAAATGTTCCTTTTCTCTGCTCTGCTTCTCTGTCCATTTCACCCCAAAGCCATCTCTTTCTATCCTCCCATCCAATACCCACCCCTCTCATCAGCCTTTCTCCATATTATCCCCCCTCCCTGTCTCTGTGGTCTGGACTGTTTCACAAGTGCGGTCTTGACCTTGACAGCTCCCAGTCTGTGGTGTCTAATCTCTTGCTCTGATACACTATCTCTTTACCATGCTAATGGGCTTGCCCACCCGCCTGGATGTGTCTATGCCATCAGCACTTTATCAAAGACTCCGGAGAACAGAGAGAGACAGATTAGGGAGACATATACACACACATACACAGACAGTTAAGCTGCCTGGTGTATGTGTGCATGAACAACAGAAAAGTGAGAGAGGGTAACGGAGAGAGATAATGTGCGCATTCGAAACAGGAGCAGAGGAGGCAGTGTGAGAGAGAGAGGGGTGTAAATAAGGAGTACCACCAACGTGGTGAAGGAAGATTATAAGTGAGAGGGGAAAGAGCCTGTCAAGGGGGAAATGAGAGCAATTAGCTGACACATACACACACACACACATGCATGCACGCTTTTCTACAAGGTGACCTATGCTACACTTTGGTCATGAACTTCAAATGCTGTTAGCACTTCCCCTGACAGACAGCCGTACATCTGTTACTGCTGCCTCTCCTAACATGCACAATGACCCCCCCCCCCCACACACACACACAGAAAGAAGTAATAATATACATGGCTGCACACGTGGAAGTGATTAAGTACCTGACTTTGGCTTTCCGATGAAGTGTGTATGAATGGCTTTCTTTAGTTGTTCAGTGTATTTGAGGACACCTGTCAGAGGAACCCTGGTGTCACCGCTGTAGGCTGTCAGCAACATCGATGGGTAATGCTGACACACACGCACACACACAAATAATAAAAACACATTTTAAATAACATACTAGTAAAAAAATCATAATGTAAACTAAAAAAGACATTAATTACTCTATGTAACACACATTGCAAATTTAACTGGAATACAACCATGTGGTAATGTACAGGTCAGACTAAAGCTTGGATAACTGCTCAAAGCATCCATTATTCAACAATAATTGAGGTGTTTGAAAAGTGCACATAGATGAATAAAAGATTACTGCAAGTGGTAACAAAAGGAAAATACCATTTTCTGTTAGCCCAAAAATACAGCTGCGTTTTCTATCCATACCTGAGGAGTGATGTTGTGAAGGGGACAGTAGGAGGTGATGATATGTCTGTGTTCTGGGTTTCCCACGGGGTCCCCCCATTCATCTCTATCCTCTAAAGTTAGAGGCAGGCTGGGATCCTCCATGGTTCCTAGCACATCCAGAAATGGAGCCTGAAAACAGGCATGGTTTTGGAAGTGTTTTGAGTCATCTTTTACTGTAACTAATTACAGAATGACTCAGTCAACAATATTATTTATTTTTGAACAATAATGGCAAAGTTACACACTTGAGGCACAAGTACAAAAACCTCCCAATTATTCAATTTCTCACCTGCAAGGTGACGGCCCGCGTCATGAGTGGGTGTCTATTGCACAGAGCTCCCACTGGCACAGCCCCAGCACTGCAGGCTGTAAGGGTGGCGAGGGAAGGAGAGGAGACTCCTAAGGAAAAAAGGCGATGCAGACAGGCTTGGAGGTCCTCAACTCCTCTCTGCTTCCCTTCCACACATGCTTTTCTATGCCAAGAAAGGCCACATTCACCTCCACCTCTACAGAGTGTAAAGGCAAAGAGCATGTTTATTCCAACTCATGGAAAACATAAAATACATACCTAACTTGCCCTATAAGGCACTGGCTGTCACTTCACTACAACTACATCAATACATAATTAATGTAAGTACAGATTTTATTCATATAAAGGATGTCTCTCATTAGTACATAACTTCCTGAGCCAATCAGGTTTGATTAGCTTGCTACAGAAGTGACACAATACCTGATGTGACAGTAGGCCAGAGCCCAGCCCTGCTCCAGCAGCAGTTTTTTCTCTGGGTAGAACTCCATGTTAAGATCTCTGCCATAAGCTCCATAGACATGTACCAGCAGTGGCACCTGTCTCAGAGCCTCCACAGGTGCTGTATGAAACAGTGTCACTGGGACCATGGTTCCATCCTACAAAGCACACCCAGAGAGGAGTTTGCAGACTAAATGGACAAGTAGTAAATTATATAGAAATAAGTACATGAAATGTATTATGTGTGTGTGCCCCTCTCTGTGTTGGGTATTGATGCTTATATCCCTGCTGATATTGTCTTAGTATTTGTGCAAATTTCAAGTTTCCTCACTTGGCTGCAGGCCTCCAAGCGGGTAGTGATATAATTCTCTTGGTTCTCTGGGGAGGATCCATCCTCAGTGGCTGATAAGAGATGCCCATTCTCAGGGTATAGACAGTATGGAACCGGCGGATGGACTGGAGATGATATCAGGAATTCTAGCATATTTTTTTGGTCAGCCAAGCCTGGTTTCTTGGTTTCTATGGCACAAGCCCAGGAGGGAAGCTTTGGTATGGGCGTAGAAATTAAACATTATGAGAATATAATACTAAAATATAAACCCATATAATGACAGAAAGTCAAAACTAAGAACAAACAAAAGGGGATGGAAGCCTAATAAGTCTTTAATGGCAAGCTAATAAGCAAATAAGTATGCAAGAAAATGCTGTAATATTTACCTGTACTATGTATGCATTCTTGGGATGAATCAGTGGGACCACAATGAGAGCAAGTTCACTAACTGGCGTTCTTGCAACCAGAACACAATGGTCTCCAATCACATCCATATCTTTAATTGTAGTGCCAGATTCAGGGGTAAACAAAGACACCCAGGAGTCCATTGATGGTGCTGAGAGAGGGGCCTGAACTACCTTGAAAGTAAATAGAAAGATACATCTGTTTGACCAAAAAAAGCCCCCCCCAAAAAAACAAAAAACGACATGGTTGCCTGAATACTGAATGTTTTACCACATGCAGCACTCACTCACACTGTAATATACCACTGCTAAGTTGTGAATAGTGACCATCTTCTTCCAGTTGAAATGGTACATATGGAAAATTATACGGTGTCAAAATACAGAAAATTTTTTGAGTATTGTCTGTATTATTTATTATATTGTCACCACAGGACCAAACACTTATCCAGGATTTCTTGATGACAAAGTGCAATCGCACATATATAAACATGCAAGCTCTGTTGGAGGTTAGACGTGTATTATATGTGTTCAGGCTGAGGCTCGATTGGTCAGATTACGTGTATGTGTATGTACTGGAGAGACTACCTGATATTCTTGTCCGAGCCTTGTATTAGCCAGTATAATAAGCTGACTTCTCCAGTGCTCGACGTGGTACAGGAGGTTGAGCCGGCGTGGCTGAACCACAAATGGCTCCAGACAGGATGCTGCTATATCACTTAGCAACACCTCTGAACTTGTCCTGCTGTTACAGTTGATGGTCAGGATCTGTCGGTCTCTGGTCAGGGCAACCTCCACAAACACACTGGGGAGATGTCAGTGTGCCAATGAGAGATGGTGTGAGAGCAGACACAGCTTACACGCTGCATTGCGTACACTTACTCAGGCTGCATTTCCTCATACGCGGAGGTTATCCTGCTTCCACTGGAGCTCAGATCCAGACGAAACACTGCGCTGGAACGTAGACCCTCCAGAGTTGTGTAAAACAGTACTTCATCTGTGGCCCACTCTTCACACATGCACACAATAGTATAACATTTTAAGCAACCTAGGGCTCTATTATCTGTAACACAGATAAAATACATTTTTACAAGTGCAAATACCAAAAATTTACCAAAGCTGAAGACTTTCTCCAGGGTTAGTATTATGCACGGGGGATCCAGAGGTAGGAATCTTCTGCTTTCAAGCCTCACAACCACACACCTGATTCATCACAGAATACGCATCATCTTACTAGTTAATTAAGTGTAATAATTTAGAATTGAATCAATGAGAAAAAAAAAACACTGCTAAAATAATTTAATCTCAATTCTTTTTGATTTACCTCAAATCTTCTGTGTGACAACATTTTAGTGATGCTGCAAGATGCTTTTCCTGTGGGGACAGATGGATTCTCTGGACTGTCCACTGAAATCTTTGCTTCCTTTTATTATTTTCAAGTCCCTTCTTCTCCAACCCTCCAGAGATTTGTCTTAGATTTAACACCTGCTCTGGCTCCAGCTGACCTACAAACAGAAGAAATAAGTTGGAAAGATCCCTAATGGCGGAAAGATCCCTAATAGTTGCACATGCCGTAAGAGGGTTATATTAGAATAAGATTTCCTGTTGGCAAAAAAAGGCCCCGACTCATATTTGCTGCTTACTCTGCCTCTTGTCCATTCTGTAGACGCCATCTTCTTCAGTGAAATATAAATGGTGATGCCCAGAGACCTTTGCCAAGACAAAGAACAGTGAACTGTAAAAACAATGTAACTGAATTTCAGGCTCCCAAATCCTTTTCATCCTACACAAAATACAAATCCTGTGCTCTACAAAAGGAAAATACTGGAGTTCTTCACATGATGGGTCACGATATAAAAACTCACTTGCTGTCCTCATACATCAGGAAGGCAAATAAGTCATGGGTATGATCTATTTTATTAAACAAATTTGTAATGCTAATTGTTGTCCATCAGTCCCACTTGGGAAATATTCAAAATCATTATAAAATGGTTCAGATCCAAAAACAGAAGGCCACCCTCACCACTGAGTGATCAGGTATATTGGAGAACCTGCGGTATGCTTCCTAAACAAGACGATGAGTCAGTAGATCAACATACAC
>JAMQGT020015487.1:0-11387 GCA_024447675.2 Pterophyllum scalare | reverse complement strand
TGTGTTATGTAATTCTACTTGGTTCAGTTACGTATTGCTATCACATTTTAGTTGAGGAGACAGTAAAGATATGCAGCAATGCACCCACACATGCAACAAAAAGCATGACCAGAAGCTATTAGACTTCCTTGTAAACAATGCAGGTTGCAAGTTTTTATGGAAATCAGCTTTGCAAATATTTAAGAAAAAAAGCAAATGCGCATAGAAAAGTTTGTTATACTTAACGGTTATTGGCAAGAGGTTGGTAAGGTTTATACAAAATTTTTGCTTGTCCACAAAAACACTACAGGGGGCACTTTCAAAGGAACAATGAATGAAAATCTTAAGAATGCTTTAAATAACTCCACTTAAGACCAATCATGAAGATCTAAACCTAAAATAAATCTGTTCTTACAGTATAAAGAGCTGTTTATATTCCATAATTTTTTTGTTTCTTTATTTTTTTTTACAATACTTCAACCCAGAATTGTAAGTATTGGATTAGCCACTTGCTCCAGCAGCCTTTTACTGTTCTTTTGGTGGGTGTGGTGGCTTTGCGTGCAAAAGTGATGAGACTGAGTGCAGTCAAGCAGAGAGTTCGCTGCAATGTTTCACTCTAGTGTTAACATTTAAAAAGCAGCCAGGGGAGCTGTGCTCATCTCTTTTGCTGACACTTCTGACCTTGGACCATTTTCACTGCAGCAAACGCAGACAGATTGGCATGTTCAAATCTGTAAAGAGCCAGCACAATGCACATACAAGGAGAAGAAACAGAGAAGGGCTTCAGTCAGCGTGCACACACAGTGGAAACATGAGTAAAAGCAAACACAATCTCACCTCACTGAAGAAAGAACTAAAGTGCTCTGTTTTACTCAGTATGTACACACACACACACACACACACACACATACTGTATGTACCAACAAAGCGAATCCACTACTGACGAAGGAAAATAAAAAGTCCTCCTAAATAACATAAAATGTGTTTTACCTAAATCTATGCCATGCTCTGCTGTTAATAACTACTGCACTCAGTTAAGATATTATGTGTGGCTGCAGTCTTCTTACTTTACCTGCATTTCATTGACCCAAAGCAGATATTTGCACGCAGTGCTTTGCTGTCGTCATGATGGGCCCGTTTCCCAGGGAGAGATTAAACCTAATCCTGGACTCAAAAATAATCTATTATGACAAATGTCAAAACATCACAGTGCATAGTTTGTCAGTGTTCAGAGTGCCTACTTCATGTCACAGGGCCCATTTCAGTCAAACACCCACCCCATTCAAACCCTTTTACCCCTCTCTGCATTAATAATACTCATTTTTCTTGCTCTTCGTTTCAAGTTGAAACCAACCTTTCCATAAACACATTTGGGCCTTGTTTTTGTACAGGCATAACGGAGCAAGTAGCGCTAGCAAGTGTTTAGTAATTTCCTAACTTTGAATCTCACTTCATGGACCTAGGTGGCATTTTTGTACTAAGTACATAACACGAGGAGTAGAGGTGCAAATGAGGCTTTGAAGGACTTTTAGTCGAAAATGTGCCTAAAATTGCAGGTTGGAAAAAATAAAAAAAGAAGACAAGAAGAGAAAACTCAAAAGGAAAATGAAGGCGCAACAGAGACTGCAAAGCAGTTTAACAGGGCAAAGTCGCCATGGAGGCTTAACGTGATCACATGGTTGTAAGCACTTTTTCTTTATCTACATTAATGATTAATGGTTTTGTGTGTGTGTGTGTGTGTGTGTATATGCATATTGCACCCATACAGTTTATGAATGGAGCTGGCTAACTAAGCTAACTAACACTTGCTGAGAAACTGGCACTCCACTCTTTAATCCATACAAGGTAACTTCTTTAAAAAAAAAAGAAAAAGAAAGAAAGAACAAATCCCACACTGCAGCAGCAAAAATGCCAAAGTTGAAGCTTCAAAACTAACAGGTGACATCACCGTGTATACATCCACATTTTATACGGTTTGTGATCTGAAGATGATCCGCGGGGAAATACTGCCAAATATTTCTGCCCCCAATACAAATGCCAAATTTCAAAAGTCTACCATACAGTTGTTGTTAAATCTGCAGCCTCTGAGTTGTGAAGGGCCTCATAAGAAGACACTACTGTCCACATTTTATTTAATCATGTGCAAATGATAGCAGGATGCCACAAAGTAGCCCTACTCAAAAAATACATGCAAGAGATTGGTTCATTATCACTGTGTTCTGCTGCAGTTTGTTATTATTACAGCTGCTCATCGCTCCTGGGTTTCACAGCCTTTTTCTCTTAAAAGCAGCCCATTTTTAAATATAGATATGCAACTTACAACCCATCCCAAGATATGTTTATGAGATAGCACTAAGTAAAAGTGAAGCTATAATAATATTAGCTTTGCCAACATTATGTATTATTTATCGCCATCATTATTACATGTTTGATAAAAAGCCACACCATCTGCCTCTGGTTTTCAGATCGCTGGAAGCCTGCTGCCACTTGTTAAGCTGCTGTTGTCTGATTGGTACAGCTGCTCTGGAGCCACGAAACCAGTGACGTGACTGACTGGAAGTTCATTATCCACCACAGCCTCCAGTTTCAGCCTCCCCCTTTTTACATGCTGATAAAATCGCAAGAGCACCTGGAAAGCCCACTCTGACTCCTCGCTGTGCTTGTGGGATTAAAATAGGGAGTTATGGATGCTTAAGAGTTTCACAAAATCAAAGTACTTTCATACTTGCCTAGCTTTTCTGCAGTAGCTACAAAATGTAAATCTAAAGTAGATTTCTCGTATAGATTTCTCGTAGTGGTGGGGTCACGGCGCATACATGTGATGGAGTATAATCGTTTTAAATCTTATTGATAGTGAGGCTCCAACACAGCCAACATTTTGTACTATTGCTTCACACAAAAATAAAGCATTTCAAACACATTATTGTGAAGCTGTCACAGAAATTTTAGTGCATCTATCCACAAAGTCACTACCAATCTATACGTTTGTCTGCAAAATGTGACACGAGTGTAATATTTTTTGGCATTTCTGACAGTGCGACTGCTGTTACCAAAGAAACCACAGACATTACTAAATCAATCAGGATGAGTCTCAACTTTAAAAATGAGATGACACTATGAAGACTTGTCTCTCTCTCTCTCAAAGCCTCATCCACAACATTTCCTATTGTGCAATTTGTTTAATTAACATGTAAAGGCCACATTTTCCATGCAACTGACTTCTCATATTTACCTCGTTTGCCTGTGCCATGACTCAGGATCTAATCTACCGTCAACCTTTCAGACTTGACTCACACTGGCACGTCAGTCTGAAGAAAAGCCGTCTGCTGCTTTGCATTTCAGAGTGTTATACAACAGCCTCTCTATCACAGCTGAGCAAAAACTTATCTGACAGTGAATAAAATTAAAAAAGCTCTTAGGTGTGTTTGATGTCTGACAACTGAAACCAAACGTGAACACCTTTCTCACAAGATATGGAAAAAGAAAGGGGGGGAAATCAAGTCATCTCTTCTTTCTTCTTGTTAATATTTAAAACACCTCCAGCTACTATTTTTCTCCACAGAGCTCTTTGTAGTTGAGGGTCAGCTCATCTTACTTTGCAAGCCAAAATATATTTATATACTACAGAGGTGTCTAAAAAGCTGATAAGCATTTACACTACTTTTTTATGCATACTTGCAACACTATTATTGTTATTTTTAATTATTTTTGATATGTTACAAAGACCTTAGCCATTTCATTGTTTATGACGATAGATGAGAACTGAAACCACAAAACCAAAAATCACCACTACGACTGGATCTAAGACCTTTGCTAATGAATCCCTCAGCTGGAGTAGAGCCTAAGATCCCTCCATAGACTGAACGCCCTTCTGCTGGTACACTGGTTACAAACATATTAGGCCAGAATTGCTGTGTGAAAATGGCCTTCTACTGGCTAATGTTACCAAATTTTAACACACTGTAACTAGCAAAATACAATCTGAAGCTTGAGGCTTTATACCCCGCCCCCTGAGGGGGGGGGATGGGGTATTGTTTTTGGTATGTTTGCTTGTAAACAATAGTACAGCAAAACTACCAGTCCCATTCAAACCAAATTTTGCCATAATGTTTAATAAAGTTTTTCTGTAAATCTTGTGAACACGGGAACACGAGAACAACGTGAGGTAGGGTGTTCAAATTCACACCATATATACATCTTGAGCTAAAGGTCAAAGTCAGAGGTCAAGTCTTCTGAATTTCTTATGAACGCGATAACTCAAGAACGATACGACCTAGCATATACAAATTCATGCCACAGGAGCAGCTACTCAACATCTTGGACGACTTAGTTCTTGCCATAATAATGCCAAAAGAAAGTGGCAGCATTCTCAGTGTTTTTTATTCCTGGTTCTTACTTACCCATTTGCAAGTCACTAAGGCTTATATGCATCCCATTAAGATCTACTGAGACCTGTAATTATGTGTTCTAGAACATGTACTTCCAGGGGATTTGTAGCACCTAAAGATTCTACTGCCGGAGGCCGAGGGGTAGCACTGGCAGCTCACAGTATTTTTTTTTTTTGTTCAGGCACTGAAAGCATAATTTCATGTTTAAATTTGGTTTGAAAGTGAAACTGATCCAATCTAGATTCTGGATTTGCAAGCTAGTGCCCATAGACTGTACAAGGGGTGTTTTTTTTTATTATAACTCATCCATAATAAGGCTTAAAGCAATGCAGGTGGTTTATTTGAATGACAGGTGTGCCAATGCAGGAAGCTGTAGCTGACAGCGGTTTGTCAGATCTCACCTTTGTTAATTCAAGTCACTGATTTGGACCTTCTCACGGTTTTTGTGTTGTTGGTGTGTTTTTGAGCATTTTAATAGATGCTAATAACAAACAGTACATTTTGCCATGTAGTACAAACTGTCCAATAAGTTTGCGCTCCAGTTTTTATAAATATAGTTTGTTAGTTTGTTATTTAGCACCAACTAGCAGATCTGTGTGACTGCATTGCACAGTGTATGGATGCAGCACAAACACGATCACTTCTGGCTGCAAAAAAAAACAAACAAAAAAAAAAACAAGCTAGCGAGGTTTTAAAATGATAGTGCAGAAACCAGTGGGTGTTGTCACAGTGGCTGCATCCATCTTTTAGGTACAGTCTATGGGTAAGGCACACGGTAGCAAGTACTAACATAAAAAAAAAATTTTTAAATAAATAAATACATTAAAATCAAAATAACCATTCAGATAAAGTACAATAACTTCAGCTTTTGAGGCAGTTATGGTTCACACTTAAAACAGCAGCAACAGAACTACATCGTCAGCAAAACTTGAAGAAACCCTGTGTTATTCAATATCTCTGCCACTGGCAACAAAGACAACAAACTTATTAATATGATGATTATATAAGGACCAGATGCCTGCAGATCTGTATCAGCACTCCATTATTCTGCAAACCTCCCAAAAGTGCTTGCGTTTTCTCGCTGAACAGTGTGCCCTGATTTTGGAATTACATCCGCCTCTTCTTTAAGCACTACAATCGGTCAGCCAGTCCAGATGCTGTACTCAAACTAATATTAAAGCGATTATACAGAGACTCAAGCAGCGAACATGACTCTCTCAAAGTTCATTTTGGATCAGTCACAACAAAATATCTGCTCTGCTCAATCATCAGTGCTGAACCAAATATGAGACAGGCCTCCTTTTAGTCCTAACTGCCTCCCGCACAGTTAGAAAACTATCACTGTGTTCAAATGTTGGGTTGTCAAAGTGCTCCTCAGGTTCCACTTCTGACTAGGAGCTCCAACTGAGAATAGATTTAGTCCCCAAGAAAATGTTGTAAAATCCATTTGTGGTTAATAGGATTTTCCAGTGGCATCACAACCTCTTTTAAGCGCACACTCTCTATCAGCAGACAATAAAGTTTATCAAGTGTAGCCTCTTAATTTTGTTTTTGCACAAGCCTTCTGGATGGTTGCAATTCGAATAAGAGCAAACCAGCAATTAAAAATTCGGGTTAATGATGTCGAGTAAAATTACTCATCAGGAGTAAATTCCACACCTAATTATCATTTCTTATCTGTATAATGATACTGAAAACTTATGAAATAGAATCATGTGTAACTGAATTTTTTTTAAAAAGACAAGAGATATCAATCTGCGAGCCTTTTCATACCTTTTCCATTTTTTCCTCTAATAGCTTCTCCTCCTCATGCTGCTACTGGCTGGAAATCAAACCTGTAAGCCTGTCAGTGCTGTGCTATTATGATCCAGAACACAATACCTTGTTGACCTCCAGGATTTCTCTCCTTTCCTCGCTGGCAGAGCGGCTCTGCCCACCCGATCGGTCCTCATGTTTGGAGCCGTCATCCTCCACAAACGGTATCAGTTGCTGGAAGGGACAGCAAACAAAAATAAATAAATAATTAAAATGTGGCTGTATTACTGACTGTAAGTTGTAAGACTGTAAGAGGATCGCTTCCAAAATGTTGACTTATTCACATAATTGGATCGTGTTTCCCTACTTGGAGTAGTACAGTAACTATATCATAGTTTTTGCAATAAAATCTGTTTTAAGATTCACTCCCTTACGCACTCTTCCCTCCATACCCCCCCCCCAATCTAAGGTCCAAATAAATTAAAAGCACTGCGCTGCCTATTCACACTTTTCCTATATGCCCACTGAGTGCAGATATAGCCCACATTTACATGTGTATGGGAAATCTCAGCGAAGCTATATTCAACATATCTCTATGCTTTCTGACACGATTGTTCCCATGAAGTGGTGAAAATGGGGATTGTGTGTAAGCTCTCGAACACTCGCTGAGCCTGACTCGTCTCTCTTCAACGGAGAGAGAGAGGGATGGAAAAGAGTGAGAGAGAAAAGCGAGTGGGAGATTAATTCATTTTTAAACGCTCTGTGTGCTTGACCTTGTCTGCTTGACACCAGAGTGAGGCTGATGTGCAAGAGCCTTCAGGCGAGCCAGCGTTCCTGAGAGCCGACAGGGTCACCGCCTGCTGCTTTACGTCACACTGCCCCCTAGTGGTCACCTCAGCCTGGGGATGGAAGCAGGAGGCTTGCTGCAGTCACACATCAAGTAATCTATGAATGTCTCGAGAACACACTGTTCCTCATAACACACAGACAGCAAGGATATAAAAGACCTACACTGACAATGCGTGATTGATGTTATGCTATCTTTGCAGAGGTACTGCACAAAATTGAATTTTGTCAACAACAAAATAATAGACTGTAAAGCACAGACAGTGTAAATGGAGTCAAACCTGGGTTTCATATTCTCAAAAGACAGCAGCAGTTTTATATAGCATGACATTTTATAGGTTTTAATAAAAGTCCGTGAACTACTCTGCTACAGTTTGCAATACTGGAAGCAAGAAGCTCCCGTTACAAAAAAACATCTACAAAAACATCATTTTCCTTTCCAAAACAAAACTACCATACCAGACAAGATCACAAACATAGATTGGGTAGGACAGTCTCCAAGCAACATTAGCTAATAAAAAAAAATATCCCATATGGTGGGATAGCAAACCTTCCTCCAATAATGACTTGGCAAAGTCATAAATTATGACTGACTACAGTTTTTGGCCTGAGCTGTACAGCTGGAGCAGAGGCCCTGCAGACACTAGGCTGCTGATTTAAGTAACCTGATTCATCTGGAAGCAATGACTGACTAGTGTATGAGTAGAGTTGGAGCCAGCCAATAACAAGACTAACACAAAGGAAGTTATAAAAAAAAATAAAATAAAATAAACAGAGACAGACAGAGAGAGGAGACTAAAAGACTAAGCTAGGGCTGAAGAAGGCAGGGAGTTGTGGGAAAAGAGCCAGAGAGGAAAAGGTGAGAACAGAAAATGGGCACGGGGTAGGAAAGAAAAGGGAAACAAAAGAAGAAAATAAAGAATGACAAAAAGACATAAAAGTCTGGAACAACCTTTTTTTTTTTTTTACTCCTGTCAGTTTCCAGGCTGAGCTCTGCGCCAAACTGTAAACTCTGACTCTTGGAGGGAGAAAAGACAGCAAGGACATGTGCAGGATATTATACCAGACAAACTATGAGCTTGCCTCTAACTTTGAGCAGGAAAAGATGAAAGTTTTTCATTAGATAATTTGAGGTCGAAGCCAACGACATATCGAATTTTAAAGGTGGTGGGCTCAGTTTGGCAGCCTGTGGGGGGAAAATGAAATGTGCTGAGTAGGGTGGGAAAGATGGATGGAGAGTGAGTTTTGTTTGTGTGTGCGTGTGCGTGCACGTGTAGCTATGCAGCACGTGTGCGTCAAAGTGTGAGTCATAACCCCTGCCTCTTCCACAGAAAGATGGATGTGGTTTCCTGGCTGACAGAGAAGAATGGCCTAATGAAGTTCTCCAGGTTGCCTCAGTGAGACAAAAAAGAGAAGGGTAGAAAAAGACTGGGGAAAAAAATAATAAAATATCAGGGTGAATGTGTAAGAGGAGGGGGAAATGAAATGGCATGGCTGTTCACTGCAGGAAATGACAAGAGGAGTGCAAGACTTGGACCACAGGGAAAGAAGAACATGGGAAAAGTAGAAAAAGAGAGTGAGACAAAGCCAGTGAGAGCAAACAGACCGACTGAGAGGAAGAAGGAAATGAGGAGAGAGCCAATATCTAGCAGCAATCAGAGAAAAAGGAGACGAAAGGGGAGAAAAGAGGAGAGGAGGAAGACAAAGACATATATAGAAGGAGAAAGCGTATTAAAGTCTGAGAATGAGGAAGGAAAAGGCTGCAACAGTCGACAAGTGGAAAGAAAAAGGGGGAAAGCGCTGACGTGTGCAGTTGGTCCAGCTGTTCATTAAACGGGTCTGTTGCTAATTAGGCTGCGATGAGGTCACGCTGCCCGAGTCATTGATTCCACTTCCTGTTTCAGGCAGCCAATAGTGAGCGGCTGTCAGGCAGCCACCTGAATTCTCTAGGATGATAAATGACATGCATGTTGGGGCCAAAATCAACAACCCCTCAGCCCCAGACAAACATGGCGAGCAGAGTTATTGGCTGGTCAGCACCGGACTGGGTCTCAGCCTCAAGGGGAAATGAATAAACATTTAAATAAGGTGGAATGAGCAGGGGGAGGGAAAAAAATAGCCAGATGGTGTAATGACTCAATGAAGGTACGGCAAAGGAAAAATGTCAAAGAAAGCCTGTCACCAACTTTGATTTAAGGGCGCAACAGCAGACGAGAGTCACTCTGAATAGATCATTCGAAATGCTTCTCAGCGACTGTATTCCTTAATGCAGAAAATGTACATGGTGGCAGCCATCGCAAATTTGTTCCATTTTAAGACTGGTCTCCTCCCACATCCTCCTTTATCCTCAGTAGGAGTCTGGTGAGAAAGATTAGCTCCGAGCCAATCTGTAGAAATTGGGAAGGGACTGCCGCAGTCATAAATCCAATCAAACAGTGGTGGATAGCCTTGCTGGAGCCCCGCATGGTGCCTCACAGAGTGCACACCCAGTGAGCCAGTGTGTGTGGAAATGCACGTGCAGTGAAAACATGCTTTTGTGCCAAGCTACACTGCACCACTTGCATTTTTATGTTGTGTATATTTATGTGTGGGGCACAATTGTGCAAATATTCTGTGAAGGCAGGCAGGGAAGGAACGAGGCTAAGCCAAAGTGCTGTTGTTGCTCCTGAAGGTGGATGGTGACCGTAACCAGCAGTAAAGAGACTCTGGAGACTCACCTGAAACGACCAATGAATCTGCTGCAAGCAGAGAAAAGGCAGACCTAGAGGGAGCAGGTGAGATAAGAGTTCCCCAGGGTAAATATGTGTATGTTTGTGTGAGCAGCTTTGTGAAGGTGTGTGTGCATGAGCGAGAGGATGTGTAAACTACAATGGCCTACTTCCTTTAAACCAACAGCTTCCTAATTTAGCAGACAGCTTGTACGAAAAGCCGGACTATATGAGGCAGCAGCTGAAAGCAGGGGGAAAAAAGCCTGACAAGCACATAAAGCATCTGTTGATGTTCACATCTAGAAAGATCAGACAGTCAACTTAAAATGTAGTTTCAGCACTTCAGCAGTTATAGCCTCATCATGTAAAACCTAAATGCAGTTGCAGGTGTGCTTATGTAATAAAAGCATGGCCTGATTTGAGGTGAGCATCTCAGGAACACAAAAAGTAATGACCAGTGGACAAAATATTATTAATACAAAGTAAGGAAATATCAATTTGTTTAGGCAACGACAATATTAAGCTATTAAGGGTATAATATAGACCAAAGCCAAAGCAGTTGTGTTCAGTATGCAAGAACTTTCTTAGCATGATTCTCCATGAAAATTAAATTTTATTTAGTTGCTCACAAGCATCCAAATCAGAGTTTGTGTTGAAGCTGGAAACCTCATTTTGTATCTTTCCAATTATGCAGATTTGTTAACTGCCAGTGTGACATTTATATATATAATATTAGCCATTTTTAAATATGAACTCTGGACAATGTCCCAAAAACCACATCCCAAGCACCAGCCTGCTATGCTGAGGGTCAGCACACCCTGGCCCTGACCTGAGGGTCAGCCAGGCCTGACCACTGATCTCACTTTCGAGTGTCCCTTCTTGGGGTCCTGGTTTCCCACTTTTGGGAGAAATTTTTGGTTTCATCGGGGTTTTTTCAAGGGGGGAAAAAAGGGTGCTCCAAGCAGAGGATTTCAAGTATCTTGGGATCTTATTCATGCATGAATGAGGTGTGGCATGAGCAGAAATGCGGGCATTGTACTGGACTGTCGTGGTTAAAAGAGAGCTGAGCTTTACAAGTCCACCTACAAATTTAATAATCAGCTATAATCATGAAATCTGGGTAATGACCGAAAGAGTAAGGCCACACATACAGGCGGTCACAATGAATTTCCTCTCATTGTGCGCTTCCTCTAAGGCTCAACCTGGCTGCATGGACTTTAGACTCTGCAAAGTGTCAGGAAAATACTGTCAAATTATTAGGCTTTTTCGCATTTAACACACAACGACCGCTATCAACACTACTGTAAACACTCTATTTCATTTTGGTGAGGCTGGTGCCTGGATCTTATGAGTGTCACGTGTCATGCGTAACATGACGCTCACTCACTCACTCACTCACTCACTCACTGTGAATTAGCCAGTTCATAGCCTGATATCAGATATCATACAGACTTTGTGGAGCTAGCAAGTTAAAAACTATTTACTGCCCAAACCAACTGAGTCAGACATATACACTGCTCAAAAAAATAAAGGGAACACTTAAACAACACAATATAACTCCAAGTAAATCAAACTTCTGTGAAATCAAACTGTCCACTTAGGAAGCAACACTGATTGACAATCAATTTCACATGCTGTTGTGCAAATGGAATAGACAACAGGTGGAAATTATTGGCAATTAGCAAGACACACTCAATAAAGGAGTGGTTGT